>OX463867.1:442564-568157 GCA_949825065.1 Odontocerum albicorne | reverse complement strand
ATATTAGGTGTACAAATAAGTTTCCGCCGTTTTTTATCAAAAATTGGGCATTTATTGTGAAAGAACGGAACCTCATGTTTTATTCGAAGTATTGCCCATCGCTTGCCACTACCTTTTCCCATCTTTCTGGCAGCATACGGATACAGCGTCGGAAGAATGCTTCATCTTTTGAGGCTATCCACGAATCGACCCAATTTTTGGTATCTTCATATGATGTGAAGTGCTGCTCAGACAGGTCATGCGTCATCGATCGAAACAAGTGAAAATCAGAAGGAACAATGTGAATACAGCGGGTGGGGTAAAACTTCCCAATTGATTGTTTCCAAAAAGGTTTTGACCGGCGCCGCAACATGTGGACGAGCATTATCATGCAGGAGAATAATTTTGTCGTGTCTGGAGTAGCAGTGGGCGCGCTTTTCCTCGAGTGCTCGACTCAATCTCATCAATTGTGCTCGGTAGACAGCCCCAGCAATGGTTTCGTTCGGTTTGAGCAACTCATAATACACGACACCAAGCTGATCCCACCAAATACACAACAAGAGTTTTTTTCCATGAATATTTGGCTTAGCTGTAGATGTTGAAGCATGGCCAGGGGTTCCCCATGATTTCTTCCTTTTTGGATTATCATAGTGGATCCATTTTTCATCACCAGTGACTATACGGTGCAGAAAACCCTTTCGTTTATGCCTGGCAAGCAGCATTTCACATGTGGAAAATCGGCGTTCAACGTTTCTCGGTGTCAGTTCATATGGAACCCAATTTCCTTGTTTTTGAATCATTCCCAATGATTTCAACCTATGTGAAATTGCTTGTTGAGTCACTCCTAATGTAAGTGCAAGTTTTTCTTGCGTTTGGCACGAATCTTGATCCAATAATACTTCCAATTCCGCGTCTTCGTACACTTTCGGCCTTCCGCTACGTTCTTTGTCTTCGATGTCAAATTCACCGTTCTTAAACTTTTGAAACCACTCACGACAACTTCTCTCACTTAAGGCAGCCTCACCATATGCTTCTACAAGCAATCGATGCGCCTCAACTGCAGATTTCTTCAAATTGAAGAAGTAAATCAAAAGTTCCCGCAAATGACGCTTATTCGGCTCAAAACTTGACATTTTCGAACACAAAAAAATATGTTATACTGATAAAAATTCACTAATATTTCAAGGTCATGTTGTTGACAGATGTCCAACCTTATGATAATGACATTTTACATCTGACAATTTAAACCATAACTTACTGTTGGCGCCAACTTTTGTCAAACGGCGGTGACTTATTTGTACACCCAATATATATATATATATATATATATATATATATATATATATATATATATATATATATATATATATATATATATTTATATATATATATATATATATATATATATATATATATATATATATATATATATATATATATATATATATATATATATATATATATATATATATATATATATATATATATATATATATATATATATATATATATATATATATATATATATATATATATATATATATATATATATATATATATATATATATATATATATATATATTATATATATATATATATATATATATATATATATATATATATATATATATATATATATATATATATATATTATATATATATATATATATATATATATATATATATATATATATAATATATATATATATATATATATATATATTATATATATATATATATATATATATATATATATATATATATATTATATATATATATATATATATATATAGATATATATATATATATATATATATATATATATATATATATATATATATATATATGTATATGTATATATATATGTATATGTATATATATATATATATATATATATATATATATATATATATATATATATATATATATATATATATATATATATATATATATATATATATATATATATATATATATATATATATATATATATATATATATATATATATATATATATATATATATATATATATATATATATATATATATATATATATATATATATATATATATATATATATATATATATATATATATATATATATATATATATATATATATATATATATATATAATATATATATATATATATATATATATATATATATATATATATATATATATATATATATATATATATATATATATATATATATATATATATATATATATATATATATATATATATATATATATATATATATATATATATATATATATATATATATATATATATATATATATATATATATAGTATATATATATATATATTATATATATATATATATATATATATATATATATATATATATATATATATATATATATATATATATATATATATATATTTATATATATATATATATATATATATATATATATATATATATATATATATATATATATATATATATATATATATATATATATATATATATATATATATATATATATATATATTTATATATATATATATATATATTATATATATATATATATATATATATATATATATATATATATATATATATATATATATATATATATATATATATATATATATATATATATATATATATATATATATATATATATATATATATATATATATATATATATATATATATATATATATATATATATATATATATATATATATATATATATATATATATATATATATATATATATATATATATATATATATATATTATATATATATATATATATATATATATATATATATATATATATATATATATATATATATATATATATATATATATATATATATATATATATATATATATATATATATATATATATATATATATATATATATATATATATATATATATATTATATATATATATATATATATATATATATATATATATATATATATATATATATATATATATATATATATATATATATATATATATATATATATATATATATATAATATATATATATATATATATATAATATATATATATATATATATATATATATATATATATATATATATATATATATATATATATATATATATATATATATATATATATATATATATATATATATATATATATATATATATATATATATATATATATATATATATATATATATATATATATATATATATATATATATATATATATATATATATATATATATATATATATATATATATATATATATATATATATATATATATATATATATATATATATATATATATATATATATATATATATATATATATATATATATATATATATATTATATATATATATATATATATATATATATATATATATATATATATATATATATATATATATATATATATATATATATATATATATATATATATATATATATATATATATATAATATATATATATATATATATATATATATATATATATATATATATATATATATATATATATATATATATATATATATATATATATATATATATATATATATATATATATATATATATATATATATATATATATATATATATATATATATATATATATATATATATATATATATATATATATATATATATATATATATATATATATATATATATATATATATATATATATATATATATATATATATATATATATATATATATATATATATATATATATATATATATATATATATATATATATATATATATATATATATATATATATATATATATATATATATATATATATATGTTTATTTTAGGTTTTCAGTTACTTCGCGAACTGTAAATATTGGATTCTGACATCAGATCTACCTGGAGATCCATCAGCAGCTTCCTTTCAGCATTTTTTATTTTTTGGCCTTGATGACTCTTTAGTAACATAGTTCTCTGTTTTGGATGTACAGGAGACGGTATCTATTTTAATTGGTATTTTGTGGGCTTATGACCACCTTTGAAGGCTGAGTTAAGTGCTCACTTTATGCCTAGGCAACACTCCTCATTATACCATAGATTCATCTCTATACATCATTTAAATGTTTTTATTCTTAGTGCAGACAAGATGGTTTTTAGTCTTTATGCCATTTGTTGACGAACAGTGCAAAACGAACGAACTCTTTACATATACATGTACAGAATGTATATGTATATGTAAAGAGTCATCCAGGCCAAAAAATAAAAAATGCTGTAAGGAAGCTGCTGATGGATCTCCAGGTAGATCTGATGTCAGAATCCAATATTTACAGTTCGCGAAGTAACTGAAAACCTAAAATAAACATATATAACCCTTCGCTAAAACCAAACAAAAAATCATATATATATGTGTATATATATATATATATATATATATATATATATATATATATATATATATATATATATATATATATATATATATATATATATATATATATATATATATATATATATATATATATATATATATATATATATGTATATGTATATGTATATGTATATGTATATGTATATGTATATGTATATGTATATGTATATGTATATGTATATGTATATGTATATGTATATGTATATATATATATATATATATATATATATATATATATATATATATATATATATATATATATATATATATATATATGTTATATTGGATATTTTCGCGGTATATGTTTGTGAATGATTATTTTCTCGGGAAATCCGTGTAGTTTGGTTGGTTTGGTCCTGAAAAGGACCGTTAGACCGACGTTTCAACACAATAACATCACCCTCGACTAATACATTTTCAAACAGGCGAATAACACGTGCCATGACTCATAAAAAACAATGAGTGCGGTACAGTTACCGAAGAAAGGGGCGGGGAACACGCTAGCTAGCTCCACTATCGCTGCCCCCCCCGCACTACTGTCATCTGGTGTAGGAGGAACAGTTAACTCAAGTGGTGAGTTATTCGAAGTTTGTCTTTCATAGCGTGTGTTCTGATTTTACAATCCTTGAAAATGACACATGTTATTGTGTCGAAACGTCGGTCTAACGGTCCTTTTCAGGACCAAACCAACCAAACTACGCGGATTTCCCTAGAAAATAATCATTCATGTATATATATATATATATTTATGTGTGTGAAAGTTAAAAAATTCAGGCCAAATAAACACCTGACCTAACTAACATTGATCAAATCAAATGAATGATTATACATGTCCTAGCGCGCTTGGTCTTATGGTTAGCAAGCAAGCAAAGTTTGATCTCCGGTAGATTTCGGACTAGTTTCATATCCATACCTTGTTTTATCTTAATTAATTTTACTGCAATTTATGAACTGCATTTAATTATAATAGATTGTTAGGGGGTGCTTACCAATTAAACTGGTATTTATAGTTCAATTCCCGGCAGGTCCCGGGCTGGTTTCACATTCAGTACTTTTTTTTTCATATTCATCTTTTATAATAGCACCTAGTTACTGATATTTTAAATGTTTTCTTAGAGTAACTTTTTTTTTTTTTTGGAGTTCTTCAAGGTTCTTATCTCGGACCGTTTTATATCAAAAAGTTTATAATTATATCTCAATATTTATTGTATCTAAAATGTGGTCTTAACGGCTGGCATTCACAACCAGGTTCGATTCCTGGTGGACTCACTTCTAGACTGGTTTTTTATTCTTCGACTGTTTTTCAGTAGCTTTTATATAATGTGTATCATAAATTTTTAAAGCGCTATTAAGCAACACTAAAATAGCGCTATATAAATCTCTGCCTAACAAAATGCTGCAGCGGATTAAATTTATCGATCGACTTGAAACTTTGATCTCCTTGCCATCGGACCTTCGGGTTTGATCTATAAAGACGGTGTGCTTGCTCAAGTACAACAGCTTGTGCACAAAAAATATAACAATACACGCACGGGTGTTTTTAATCTAAAAGATGACTGATAATAATACTCGATCAAAAGGGATTGCCTATCGTATGTGAAAACAACATTAAACATGCGTAAATAATTTGCCTTTAATGTTAAATTTTGTAGTGTAATTAATTATTTTTTTATTTTATTATAGTTTCAATAATGGCAATTATTCTCGCCTTTAATCGACTGTCGAGTCGCTTTGTCTATGATAGAACTCTGTGGTTGTATTCTACATTAAGTGGAATCTAAGGCTGCCTTAGGTCAGGTGTCTGTTCAGGCCTTAATACTTGATAAATTTAGTTTCTCGTTATACCCGGTCATGGCACCAAAGTGCTATGAATTATGACTCTGTTCTTGTGTGTTATGTTTGTTGCCGAATTGGATCATACTATCAAATCTAAAAAGAAAAAAAAAATCTTATTTATCATTTATAGTTAAGGTGTCAACACTGTTTTTTTAGATGTATGTACTACAGATTGTGACGGCATGTCTCCACTCTTATTGGTCACTTGCTGTTCGCATGGCAGTCAATAGGCTTCCCCCCGTTGGTTCCTTCACCTGATCACTCCACCTTGCTGGTGCTCTGCCCCTTCTTCTTGGCACACTTTCTATGACCGTCAATTTCTGTCTTTTACGTCTGGAAATATATCTGAAAACGATACACGTAAACTATATTAACCTTTCCCTTCCTGTACTAAAAAAATGCACTCGTTCCGGTGCTGTGTATTCAATACACATGTAAAAATGAGCTATTTAAAATTAGAATATTCATAGCCAATCGCAAAGTCAAAAGTGATAATAATTGAAATTTAATTGCTGTAAACATGAAAAAAACATCGGGCAAAGTGACCACCTCTGCCGAGAATCGCTGACCTACTGAGCGAGAAAGCGAGCGAACTGAGATTATATTTCTTGCATTCCCTTATACCGAAGTAGAGTGAGAGTGAGACGTGAATAGCGTCGTTTCCTCACCCATAGCGGTGTTTTAGAATGAATATACCCACGTCACGCACTGGCACACGTTTGATTGTATCGGTGAATTTATTCCCGATTTTCACAAAATACCTCTGATGTGGCCGATAAGTGCTAATTATTATTAATATTATTTTTTTATTCAATGCGTAAATGTATTACGGAGGAATACCTAAAATCTGAACCCAGTATTTATTATATTTATAGAGATATTAAAGTTTTTTTAGAAGCAATGTGTACTAGTTACACATCACAGGGAAGGAAGGGTTAAGAACAGTCATACCATCACGTTTAACTCCTTAAGTATACGCTACACTCCACCTAAAGTCGAATGTGTTACTATCACATATCGGAAGATCTACAAAGGTTTCTTTGTAGTTCGTTTTTCTTATCAAATATGTTTTTTTTTTAACATATACAGATGCGGGAAAATACAGCCACCACCTTCCCATCTTTATACTCAAGTATAAGAATAGACCACTTGACAGTTTTGCCGAACTTTCTTCTCATACTGACGAGCCCGAGCCTCGTTCGGGCTAATCTTGTTTCGACTTGTCGAGAGTGTTTCTCCCGAACGTCGTTTTGATCTTGTGTCAACTTGTTTTCTCCGAACGGAATATATTTTCGTGTAGAATTTATTCAATTGCAGTTCGTAATTGTGTTACATCGCATGTTAAAAATTCAAATGTTAAGTGGTTAAAGCGCCCACCAGGTTGTACTGTATACAACGATGTGTAATACAATACAGGTTGTACTGTATACAACGAAAGTGGAATACAATACAGTAAATACAATGATCCATATTCGCAACAAACATAGTAAAAAATGTAAAAACAAGAAAACACCTGTCTCAGTATATATCATAAGTCGCTTAAAAAAGTTTTCGTATCGTTTAGAAAAATATATATATGTTGTGAAATTCGTATAAAAAAAAAGTGTTGAAAAAAAAAACTCTAATGAACGATTCGAACTCGGATGAGCGATTTAAAAAGAAAAGAAAAAAATTATATCGGAAGCTCAGCTAACTGCGTAAAAAGTTGCGTTTAATTTTTTTTTTTTATGTTTTTTTTTTGTTTTGCGTTATTTTCTTTTTTTTTTGTTTTTGTGAAAATTTTTAGGCAACAATCTTTTATTATTCATATTTTTATACAATAAATTTAAAAAAAACAATTGTTTGAATTTTTTTTTTTTTTCTGTGTATTTTGTGAATAAACGATAAAAATGTATTGTATAATGGGGAGAGATAGGATGTTAAAACGATTTTGTAGGTTTCATGAGTTACGTGACTCTCATATGTCAGACTGATGAAGGGAAATGAAATAAATACAGTTTTATTGTTTGAAATTTACGTGTTTAATTTGTATTACGTACAGGGCATTCCAACTATTTGAGAACAATTTTTTTTTACATATACGAGGCGTATCCAGAAAGTAAGTGTACTGAGGCTCTCACGACCGGATGGATTTTATTTTCGACATGTTGGCTACACTTCTGAACCTTCCCCTGCGCAGCCTGAACCTTCCCCTGCGCAACGAGACCGGTTCGAGGTCAGTACATTGAGAAGTGTCGACGCGACAACACGTTTCGTGAAAAATGTCAACCCCATCTCCCGCCAAGTTGAATCGAGTGGAGGCCGGGCAAGAGTTTTTGAGGCGCTGCAAACTCCATGGAGATGAATTTCTCCGCTCCATTGTTACTGGAGATGAAACTTGGGTTGCACACTACACGCCTGAAACCAAAAGGCAGTCTCAACAGTGGCGTCACACCTCTTCACCCTCCGCCAAAAAGTTCAAAACCACAATTTCAGCCAAGAAAATCATGGCATCTGTGTTTTGGGACTGTCAAGGCATAATTTTAATTGAATATATGCCTCAAGGGGAGACCATCAACTCTGCAAGATACTGTGAGACCCTAAAAAAATTGCGGAGGGTGATTCAGAACAAGAGGAGAGGCATGCTGACAAAGGGAGTCTGCCTGTTGCACGACAATGCCAGACGGAACTGCTCGCCTCGTTTAAATGGGATGTCCTGAACCATCCCGCGCATTCCCCTGACCTAGCACCTTCAGATTACTATCTCTTTACCTCCCTGAAGCTGCACATGGGTGGAAAAAGGTTTTCAACCGACGAGGAGGTAAAGGAAGAGGTGGACGGAGGGGTTGGCGGGAAACTACTTCGAGGAAGGCATCAAAAAGTTGATACCCCGCTTCACCACCTGCATTGAGAGGAATGGTGACTATGTCGAAAAATAGCTTACATATGTACTACGGTAACCACATAATTTTTTTGTTTAAATAAAAAAAATTGTAACCTACAAAAATTCAGTACACTTAGTTTCTGGATATGCCTCGTATAAACATTTTATAAAAAAAATTAATATAAAATTCTTAAAATTTATAACACAAAAGTCACAGTACCTTACTCTATTTTTCAATGTAGTCACCATAGCTGTCAAGGCACTTGTTGTAACGTGGAACCTATTTTTCAATTCCGACGTTATACTCTTCTACCGCACAAAGATTTGAGCCAGGATGTCACTTCTTGTTTGAGGTCTTCGTCGTTTGCCAACTGTTTTCCACACAAAAAATCCTTTAGTTTCGGGAATGAGTGAAAATCACTCGGTGCCAAGTCAGGGCTGTAAGGAGGATGTCCAAAAATTTCCCACTTAAGACGTTCAAGTTCTCGCTGTGTTCGTGCTGATGCACGAGGCCGCGCATTGTCACGAATCAAAACCACCTTTCCCGACAACATTCCGCGTCTCTTGTTTTGGATGGCGCGTCGTAAGTCGTTGAAGAGTTTCACAATAGGCCTCTGAGTTTATTGTGTGTCATCTCGGCATAAACTCCACGTGGATCAAACCCTGTCGGTCCTAAAAAACTGTTGCCATCACTTTTCTGGTGTTGAATTCGGTTTTTCTTTTCCGAGCACACATTTTTTTGTAGCCAAGGTGCTCTGTCACTATTTCATGTAGGAGCAATCGTGAAATTTGTGGGAAAGATTCATCATGTACTGCGCTTAAAGTTGCCTATAAATTTCGATAGGCCGAACATTTTGTGCATTCAGAAAACTAATGACACTGCGCACTTCGCATTTGGCGGGATTTTCGATGGGCGCAGCCATTTTGAAAGGTTACAGAACACACGACCATTCAGCAACAAAACTCGACTCGCACTGAAGTGAGGGAAGGAGCTAACTGGTGCGCATAACTGGGCGCAGGGTGTGGAGTGCAATCGTTCTTTACTTTCTGGACACGCCTAGTAACAAAAGTTTATTCAATAAAACCGCTTTCAGCTTCAATAACAGCCTCGATACAGCTTCTGAAACTTCTTTATGCATTGATCAGGTGATCCTTATTTATGCTGGACATAACGTCCGTGATGGCAGCCTGCAACGTGTCCTTGGTTCATTCTTATCGGCACCCCTGATGTAGTAATGTAGGGGTTTTAAATCAGGCAAGCTAGGAGGTCAAATGTTAGAAGTAACATAACATGAGAAAAAAAAGGCCATGTTGTGCTCCTTGGGGTAGCTCTTTTGTGATTCATTCAGTGTTGAAAATGCCTATAGGAGTTCATATAAATTTATAATCTATTTTGTATTATGGTTTACCTCAAGGTTCTTATCTCGGACCGTTTACCTATTGATGTTCTATTTCCAATTTCTTTGAAAGTCCAGAGTGGCCTTATGGTACTGATAGAGGGTTTGTAAGGCCGAGGCCACACCAAAGTGCTTCGCTAGGTGCTACGTGACTAATAGACTAGGTGACTTCATGCTTGGCCACACCAAAGTGCTTCGCACAAATTCATTTGACATTTGGGAGCGGTTGAGTCAACAAACGATGCCACTCTCAAAACTAACCAATTTTATAACAACTTACCTTACCTTTATTTACTTTCTGTGCAACTTCATTCCAAAGTGATTTTATTACAGGTACATTTTTGTATAATTTGCTCGATGGGTTCTACAAAGGCTCCCTTTTATACACAGCTGTTATTAAAACTTCCGCCATCTTGTAAAATCACTTGGTGACACAATAAAATTAACCAATACATATGTTCGCTAGGATATTCACCAGGTGACTAATCGTCATGTAGTGTGGCGTGAAGCGTGCAGTGTATTAGGTGCGTTGGTTCGCTAGGATGTGTCGCCTAACTCACAGTGTAGCTCTAAGCATCAAGCGAGGCTCCAACCTGTGTGGCCGAGGCCTAAAGGTTACAATAAACCAGTTAATTATACTGTAAATTATTTTTTTAACAGCACAGAAATTATAAAAGAAATTATTCAGCAGTCAATGTGTTAAACACGAATGATCTGGCGACATTTAAAAAGGTTGCAATCTCCGAATATCCATGGTTGGTGGCTAAGGCAATGATAACGATATATTTTTCATTCATTGGTTAAGACTTGAAGTTTCCATATTGGGGTTGAAAAAAATAGTATTTAGTTAGAGGTTGGACCACTTATGTCCTCTAAAAATTGTTCTCAAATAACTGACGTACCCTGTATACATTACTTTAACATCTATACCTCGCTTTACGGAAGATGTACGTTCCTGAAAAGTCGCTGGAAATTGAATTAATTTTTCATATAAAAATAAGATGCCCCAAAGACATGTATACACTGTGCCGTTTACTTGAACTTGCTACAGGAATTTATCATGCTATGTATTTGTTAGGAGTGTAGAAATGAGGAGGGCTTTTATTTCCAGCAATATGGTGCACCTCTCTCTACTACCATCGTAATGTCAGGGCCTATCTTAGTAAAAATTTGCCGAACAAAGATGAATCGAACATAGACATAGCATTGAATACTCTCCCCTTGGCCTCCAACTCCTGTCTCCCGCCGCGGCCCTCCAATCTGTCACTTGTAGTAGTTGGGCCGCACCTTTCTTCACCTCATCCTCCCATCACAGCCTGGGTCTACCGACCTTTCTTCTTATGCCCGGGTGTCCCTCAAGGATCCTCTTAGGTACCCGTGATGGCGGCATTCTCTGCACATGCCCAGCCCATCTCAGCCTGCTCAGTCTGGCATGTACAGAGACCCTGGGAGCTTTATAGATGTTATACAGCTCATCATTGTATCTTATTCTCCAGGTTTCGCCATCGTTCACGTGTTCCAGGATTTTACGTAACACTCTCCTCTCCAGCAAATGTGTCCAGCATCTCTGCGGATCTTGCTGTCATCATCCACGCCTCGCCCCCGTATGTCACTACTGTCCTAATTATGGTCTTGCATGATATAGGGTGATTTTTGTTTTCCTGTAGACACTTCTTGATTTAAACGCTGGGAGAAGAGAGAAGAAAGTTCTGTTTCCTGTCGCAATCCTCCGTTTTAATCTCTACCATATGTGTTCTTCATTTTCCTTAGTTATTGTGGATCCCAGGTAGGTCAAGTCATCAACTACCTCAAAATTATATCTATCTTTAAACTAATTTAGTCGGTATTAGTTCTCGATAAATCTTTGTTTCGTCTTTCGAACCTGTTAAAGGTATATTACGATCCATTTTTTTTTGTAAATTTTTATATAAATTCTAACTTTAAAATTACGTAAATCAATTTATTCCATAAAGCGACGTATGGGTGTTATGTTTAACGAGGAATTGTTTCAACTCCTTTGCATACCAACACACTACATCACATTTTACACGTCTTCATTTGCGGTTCACTCGACGTTACTGTAATTAAATTTCAATAGTTATCAAATGTGCACACTGTCCTTATTTTACGTTTAAGAGAGAAATCGAAAAATATCACATCACTCAGAATACCCTTCCATCCTAATTCTCCTTTTCCTTCCTTCCTTATCCTTAAAAACAAATAACTTTCCTCTGCTTCTATCATTATTGTTAAGAGATTCGTCATTTATGTGTTTTTTTTTTTACTTGAATTTAATTAAATTAATTTTTTGTAAAAATCTGTCATGGATTGAAATGGTTTAATGTATCCAGGACGAGCGCTGGTCGATTGGAAGAAATTTATATATAGCAGCAATAATCCTGCCACATGCGTCTGTATAATCATCTACACAAAACATACATAGCATCACACAGGGAGGACAGAATGCAAGACTTTCAAATGTACAAAAAAAAAAGTTTAACTTCTTCAGACCTGGCGTCCATTATAATGGACAAAGAGTTAATATGTACTTTGTAAACAACTATGTGGTGTATTTTTTTTCTTAATGATAACAAATGAAGTGTAGGATACTTAATTGCCGATTTTGAACATTTCCGGCGCCATCTATCTAAACTGATACGACGTAATGTTGCATTTAGTGTAAATAATACAAACACAAACAAGAATATATTTTTAAAACCTTAAAATGAATTCATGGCAAAAGAGGTTACGTTAAATTTAATAAATAATCAAAATTGTCTTCATCTTCATCCGAGGCTTTGAAGATCTATTGCTAATGATATGCAATTGTCAGAGATATGGGTGGAGTGTGCAACTTTAGTAAGCGCTTACAGAAAATACTTTTTTGCGAGGTCTTATCAAAATTTATGAAGGGAGGTTCAAATCCTGGGCTAGAACGTCTTGAGTAGTTTGCTCTTTAAATGGTGCTATATAAATTGACCTTTATACTAATTTAATTATTATACTAAAGAAAATGTAGCATAGTCCCTGTGATGTTTCACAAATTTGCCTCAATACAACCTTGTAACGACGTTCAGTAATTTTAATTATTTTATCAACATTAATATAAGCCTCGACTCTAATAAATAGCAAGTTATTTAGGTAAATACATTACATAAAACTAACAATAATGACAAATTAGCAAAAATATGTCAGTTTGTTAAAATCAAATAATATTTGGTGACGTTCGTCAAAAGTCACTACGTTAGTCTGCATTGGCTAGGGATGGGGTATACGATAATTGGATTTTCGATTTTTTTATACATAAAATGAAATGTTCGTAATTAGTATTAATTCACAGTGGATCTTGGCCTATTTAAAGATAGATACAAATCATACAATACATTAGAAAGTCGGTATAATGAAAATTAGGAATTAAAACGTCAGTTTAGAGAAAAACGATTTTTCAAATTGTGAAAAAACTATTCGATTTGTAAAAAAAAAAACATTTTACCCCATTGCTTTGAGACATGACATTTCAAACGTCATAGTGACCATGCTACATTTTCTTGAGTATAGGTGGTTGATTTTTGTTTTTATAGAAGCACCGTCTCCTCAATGGATGGTGTTATTGTTAAAGCAAGAAGTTATCTGGTGCGATAGAAGAGGATTTTTGAAGTTGTCGTCGGAGAGGTTGTTATTCACACTGTCATTCTAAAGAAAAAAGTAAACTCTCCGTAATGGGAGAAAAGTATCAAATTATGCAATAAGACATAATTCTATGCTACTAATTGTTTATGCCAAAAATACACATCAATAAGGCAAGTATTAGGAGAAAAATTCGAGGGGCAACGAGTTACAAAAAAACGTTCCCTGTAAGAACTTTTAAAACTGTTTCGAAATATATACGAGACTGCAGTATACTCATTACCCTTTTTTTTATATCCACTTTGCACGGATATCTCCTGTTACACAAAGAGGGTCTGCTTCTAGCGTTAGCTTATTCGTTAGGAAGAATATCAGCCAGGATTCTTCTCATACTGCTAAACGGTGCCGAGACTATATCCACAGTGTCACTCAGTCGGTTCAATATCTCTATACCACGCGTGACTGAGTGTTTAGCCATGATATTCCTTCTGTAAGCTGGTACGTATTATAGAACAGAGGGTGATTCCTTACCTTGCACGGCTATATTTATTGGGTACATATAAACTTCTAGAATCGCGGGACAGTTTAGTAAAAAAATAACGACTTTACGCCGTCCCTTTGAGACATGACATTTCAAACGTCACAGGGATCATGGTACATTTTCTTGAGTATAATAGTCACAACTGTCGCGCCGGAATCTTTTCTGAAATCTCCGACTTCTGAATGATGTACGGAAGTTAATCAATTCCAAGTCTGTCGTGATCACTTGACCATTGGACAGTCTCGTTCAATTTTACTTTTTTAGTACCATCAATCGTGGCGCGTGTTTCTAGTAGGAGGCAATAGAGATCCTAGCATTCGCAGCAATCAGGTCGTTCCCAGGGCATGTAGTCCTGATGTTCGGACAATCGACCGTGCGTAGTGAGGCCCGTATATCTCCACAATCACATTTAGTGCTATTTTCGTTCATGAAACCCCATCTTTGCATGTTCATCTTGCATCTAGTCACCTCTACTCGGAGTTCTTCAAGTAGGCCAAGATAACTGGTCTCCAGGTGCCATCTTTGCTGAAAGCTCCATCCAGTCATCGAGTGTTTTTTCTTTCCACTTCAGAAAATACACCTTATTCGGAGGATTTGTGAATCCTTGCGCTCTCTTCATGGAATTATTCCTGGGTTGCTAGCTCGTGGCATATAACGGGTGTCTTGATATTGCTAGCTGGTGGCATATAAGGGGTGTCTTGATATTGCTAGCTGGTGGCATATAAGGGGTGGAGTGTCTTTGGTCTTAACTTGTTTTTTCCGTAACTTTATTAGTAAATATATAATACTATCACGTGATTTCCTTATTGGGGTAAAAAGAAAGGACAGAGCGCCAAACTTTTCGATTGCTACACCGATTTCATTTTCTACACTTTTTATATTCCCTTCCTTCAAAATCAAATTTATTTGATCCCACAGTGCCTTTACTCGACCACGCCTTTTCTCTACTACGCCTTTCCTTTACCACGTCTTTTCTCTACCATGTGTTTCCTTTACTACGCCATTTCTCTACAATGCGTTTCCTCTATCACACCTTTTCTATACCACACCTTTTCTATACCATGCCTTTCCTCTACCAAGTCTTTACTTGACCGTGCCTTTCATCTGCCTTGCATGGACACTACCACATCTTTCCTCTACTATGCCTTTCCTCAAAAAAACAAAATAATACATAAGTAAACAAGTACAGAAGTCAAAATGATTTCAACAATATAAACATTTAACAATATACACAAATGATTATACGATACAGGACCACCTCGAGTCAGCTGCCCATACCTCACCACACCCAGTACCATCATCACTCTCGACATTCATGCGGAAAGAATAGTACAGTAGGAATTCAACACTTTATAAATTCTGCAATCAGCCTTATTTTATAGTTCAACAGACTAGTAACATATATCGGCTATCATAGCAAATTAATTCCCCCGTAAGATGCATTCTCTACCATATATATATATATATATATATATATATATATATATATATATATATATATATATATATATATATATATATATATATATATATATATATATAAAGGGGGATTTTGTTGGTAATTAATTAGAGGTGCTTTGTTTACAAATAGCCGTAAGATTTTCCCGCCTTACTTCATCCATTCCCTCTACATACACAAATCATCGCAAAGCCCTATTGTTATTTTAAGTTTGATAAAAAATAAATGATTGTATTGAACCAATAAATGTGTATATTGATTATGTTGACGTGGACATGTTGTCAAGGGAAGGGCTCGAGGATTCCTCGAGGTCCGGCTTGCAGCAGGAATTCTTCCACAGAACTCTGGTGGTATTTTCTTTTGTTTAAATATTTTTTTATTTAAATATAGTTTTTAAATAATTTTTTTTAGTTTTATTATTTGAAATGTTATCCCAAAAATGTTTTCAGAAGGATTTAAACTAAATGTTAAATATTCGAAATGTGGATACATCGGAGAATGCTACGGATACCCTGGACGGATATGGTCAGCAACACGAGGGTTCTTCAAAGAGCCAAAGTTGATAGAGAGTTGCTGACTAATATTAAAATCCGAAAGGTGTCCTACTTGGGTCATGTATTTAGAGGAGCAAAGTACAAATTACTGCACCTGATCATCCAAGGCAAAATAGAGGGTCGAAGAGGTGTTGGCAGGAGGCAAATCTCCTGGCTCCGCAATATACGTGATTGGACTGGTATAGGGAACGTTGGGGATCTTTTTCGGGCTGCCGGGGATAAAGATGCCTACTCTCAGGTGTTAGTCAACGTTGGGAGGGTCCTAATATGACGCTGGGATAAAGAAGTTAAATATTAAAGGTGAGTTTTTGAGAGGCAAAGAAGCAAAATATAATTCGTACAAAGTTGACATTGAAGTATCAAAAATACACATAAGAAAATATAAAAATGAGAAAGAAAACAAAATAATTAGTTTAAAATCGTGAAAATACAAGTATGATGGGGGAAGAAAGTATATTTTTATAAAAGACATTGGGAGCCGCAGTTAACCCAACGATGAGCCGCATTTGCCTTGGCTGCTATAGAATATATGGTTGTAAAGGCGAAATTGCAATGGACCTGACATGTGATACGCATGGGCGATCATAGGCTCCAAAAAAGTGTATTGTATGGGGAAGAGGTGGGCAAGCGAAGAATTTGCGAGCAGAGGAAGCGCTATAAGGACAGTGCGAGAGTCGCTGACTTTGTGCGGGGCGCCTCAAGACAGGGAGCAGGTGGCTTGGAACTGTGAGGAGTGGAGAGCCGTATGCTCTCGGGCTGATGGCGTCTCAACGACTAGACGTATGAGAAACAGCACGCTGTAAACATGCGTTGGCATTGCCAAGCGACTCAGTAGGGTCCACATGTCTGTGACATCTGTGGGAGGGAATGTGCCCATCTATTTTCTCACAGAAGATCACATGAACGACGTGGAAGAGCAGTTCAAGATTGACGTTGGAGTGGCGAGGGGATCCTCGACTGAGAGGCCTGGCAATGGCGATGATATACTCGTATATGTACAAGTATGTATGCATTATATAAAATTTAAAAAAACTACTAACATACCCTGGCAAATCACCAACTTTCGATATCGTGAGTATATATTAGGGGAATTGAAAAGAAATCAAAATATTTTGACCCCCTATTTTACAGTCAGTTTATGTTGAGACACTGTGCAGTACAGTGAACACGTATTTATTGTTGCTAGTGAATTAAGATTTGTAGATTTATTGTTTTTGTATTTTTTTTTTACCGCTATTTAAATAAACAATGTCGAGACCAACAATTGATGAATAACATTTGCGTCATTGTATGATATTTTTGTTTGATCAAAAAAGGAAAGCGAAAGAAGTGACGCAGAAAATTTACGAAACGTACGGAGATGTATTGACACTTGATAAGTGTCATAGGTGGAAGTCTTCAGTGGAGTCTGATCCTCGACAATCCATCTCAGCATTATCAAGCGAGCTTATGATAGCTGCCCATGGTCAACTATACGGGACCACCTCCATCGCATAGGGAAAAGTTACAGACAAGGAATTTGGGTTCCTCGTGAATTATCATTAACTGCACTGGAACAGCGACGTACTATCTGTTGCGTCTCTCTTATCCAGGCATGAATCTGAACCCTTTTTACGGGGAATTGTTACCAGTGACGAAAACTGTGTTCTATACAATAATTATACACGGAAAAGACAATGGCTTTCACCGGGTCAGGTAGTTAGCTATTCCTACTCCAAAACCGTCTCTAACGGTAAAAAAGGTACTTCTTTGTGTGTGGTGGGATAGCGCGGGAGTTATTTACTTTGAACTACTATTGAAACCGGGCGAAACAATTACTGCCGACATATACTGTCAACAATTAGGCATTATTTTGTAGATTAGTTTTAAGTATTTTTTTAAATAAATTGTTATTCGTAATTGAATGAATTTTTTGATTTCTTTTCGGTCCACCTAATATTTAGGGACCTGCAAATGGCGGACGTTGGATGACTAAACAATTAATGATATATTTCTCAGAAATATAAATTAGGTAACTAATGAATATTTTTATCAAGTGGTTTTAGCCAAAATTAGGTAACATAATCAAGTGTTCACAATCGTAAGAATTAAGCGTAAATCTCAACGTGACAGATAAAAGAATTCCTTTCCTTTATGTAACTAAATCAATTGTGTGACTGTTACATATAATGTTGTTTATTTATATAACAATTCTGATATATGTATGTGTATATCAATTTTATCTATATATGGTCCATGTTAATGCAAAACTGATCCAAGCCACACTGTATCTATTATCCTTTGTCATACCAGTTGAAATACAGTATATGTTATATTTAGTAATAAAGTGTCTTTCAAATTGAGCGGTTTTTATAATTCAATTTTTTTTAATTCTTGAATAAAACACACAATTTGCTTTAATTTCAAAAAACATTTTATTGGTCATTGAAATATAATGTATGACATTTAAACACAAAAAAACAATATCCGCCAAATGTCCGCCTCTTGTAGCTCCACAGATGTCCATTCTTTTGTCAAAATTTTCATTGACATAATTGCGGTTCGAACTCACCGAAGAGTATGCGGGAAGCGCGACACTATATTCGCATCTCACTCTTGCATACGTCACTGAATAGCGAGGAGCTCAATTGTCTCAACCTCGCAAGTGTAAGCCACGCCCGAGATAGCCACCAACCCTGCCGCGCCGCAGTAGCTGTTGAGCTGGCAACGAGACTAGATCCACGCCCGTTCCGTGAGCGTTGCCAGATGGTTTTTTAATGTTTTCAGCAAATAAATCTCAATTATTATAATTTTTAACTTCAATTATAATTAATTAAGGGGATTATCTATGAATGTTCTTATTTTACCGATTTAAAATCGCTAATTTTTTATCGTGTACTCACTACCCAACACCGGAGCGCGCGTTTCAATTTTATCACCGTAAGGGAAGGGTTAAGGCTGATGTATTGAGTAAGGTGGAGAAGGAGCACGCTGAGATGGTTTGGACATATGGAACGAATGAATGAAAAAATACTTACAAAACAGATTTATAGTGCAAATGTGAGTGAGTAAGACCAAGGAAAGTATGGTTCTATCAAGTGAATAATATTTTGTAAGGAGGAAACATAGAAATTCAGAAAAATCGTAATAGATTGGAATCGCTTTTAAAAAAAATCTGAGATCTAGCAGGGATCGAACCCTCAACCTCCAGATCAGCAGACAAGTGTCTTACCAACTAGGCCACAGAAGTCGTCAAGGGTACATGTCAAGATAGAAAAGTCTTGCACTCTGTTATCTCTGCTTCTTATTCTGTCAGAGAGATGGCATAAAGGTATGTAAGTATGTACCTGATTGTAATTTGTTTTATCAAACACTGTTTATTCCACTTTTTGTGGAATAAACAGTGTTTGATAAAACAAATTACAATGTGGTGTGTATAAACAATTTTTTTCATCCAACTGGTCCAAAAGGTCACAATAATAATCAGAGTTGATTGTCTTACCAGTTTGGAGATATTCTATCAATAAAATTCCTTTTGCATCCCAAAAAACTGACGCTAACACCTTCTTGGCCAATTTCTGGACACGAACTCGCTTCGGAGCCAAAGTGCCTGGTTCACACCACTTATTAGCCTCTTGTTTTGATTCAGGATCATGGTGGTAGACCCAAGTCTCATCCATAGTGATGAATCGACGCAGAAAATCCTTTTTATCCTTTCGAAATTGCTCCAAATGTTGCTCAGAAAGTCGCATTCGAACGTGTTTTTGTTGCATTGTTAGCAAATGCGGCACCCATTGTGCACACAGTTTTTTGAAACCCAAAACTTACAGCCAAAATATGCCATGTTGTTCCATGTGAGATGCCTATGGTGTCAGCTATTACATCCACAGTTGATCGATGATCTTCCAAAACCATATCCTGTATTTTCGCTATGATTTCTGGTGTTGATGCACTTTTTGGACGTCCTGAGCGTGGATCGTCTTCAACGCTTGTACGGCCACGCTTAAACTCCAAAACCCATCGGTGAACGGTTGGAAATGAAGGAGAAGACTCCTTTAATACTTTCACCATCTTTGCATGGATCTCAGTAGCCGATAAACCTTCCAAAACAAAAAATTTAATCACTGCACGATATTCGGATTTTTCCATTGTTAAAAAATACACTGACACATCAACTTCAAATGGCTTGTAAACAAAGAATGAATTGACAGATCGAAATGAAATTTTGAGAACGTTCTTATGAAAGATGAAATATTAAAATGGCGCAGAAATTTTGGTTTTCTACTGCTCCATAGATGTTGCTTTCAAAACTTTTTGACTTACCTTATACAACGTTAATGCCTTAGCTATAAATAATACATTTACCTAATATATTTATGTACTATTTTATCACACTGGGACGCTTTAATTTTTTTAGTTTAAGTACCATTTGGAATTGAACCTGAAATCTCCAGATGTAAGTCAAACATCTTACTGACTGATGACAGCATTGATAACAATCTACTCGAGCTAGCCCTGTTTGCAAAATTAAGTTAACAAAAGGATTATGCATACGGAAATAATTTATCTGATACAAACATAGATAAGATCAATATCTATCATAGACAATGGATATAAAAGGCCATTTCCTAAATATTAAAAATCATATTGTAATAGACGACAGTCAAGTGTTTTAACAAGTTAGAATCGATACGAGACACAAGATGTTCATCCTTGCTTTACTGGCTTCGGTGTTGGCCCTTTCCGCAGCACAAATCATCACACCAGGCCGGTGCGACACTAACGTGACTGTAGTAGACAACTTCAATATTCCAGCTGTAAGTATTGTTTTCCATCCTTATTTAGGAGAGTGCTAACAGTCTCTCCTTTCAATAGACAAAAAGACGGTAAACTTTTTAGCTTTAATCTTGTCCCTTAATCTTTAATCTTTGCCCTGTTACAATTTTCACGGCCATCTGGATTAATCCGCAGAACATTCTGTGGCACTGCGATGAAAATTGAGTTAGTAATTTCCTATGAGAACTCCACTCAGTCTTGCATCGGTACATCTCCGGACTGATAGGTTACTCCGATCTGGTGGGGTCAAAAGATAGTTTTGCTGCATTTGAAATTTACTGTGAAAGTGCTGGCAACTTGCTGGCTGAACTCCCCAGGCCTTAAGCCACTTTATAAGAAAAGAAAAAAAATTGCGCTGCGAGTCATTTCCCTTTTCCCGTGATGTCCGATCAGAAGTCCATCGTCCCCACTATTCTTTTTACACTCGGGTGTGTCATTCCTTTTCACATAAAATGAGATATCGTCAATCAAAGGAAAAAGGAGAGATGGTAGAGAGGAAATACGTCATCTACATAACCTATAAATTAATCATGCAGCGGTACACGATTGCGGAACTTAATTTAAATTTAAAATTTTATTAATTTAATTAACGACACAACAGTGTCTTTATATACAAATGAACATGTGACAGGTTATACCAATACTTAAAATTATCGACGAATAATATAAAACTTTATCTTAAACTAACATGAAGATAAAAAAAGTAGTAGTAATAATAAATTACAGTCATTGTTTAAAATTATTCCCTCGATTGAACGCGAACAGAAGGAGGTGTCGAAAATGCTCACTTTCGTCTACTTGACAATCCATTTTGAAGGCTTGTTATCAAATAAAATAATATATGTAACGTAAAAGCAAACATAATATCTTGTAGAGCAGAAAATTTTCTTTCGAATGACGTATAACCTTTACCATTTGTTTTACTTTTGGTGCTTATTTTTAAATTTGAAAAAAAAAACGGACACAACTTATGTTAACGTCTAATAATTCCAGTACACAGGGCTGTGGTACGAGATCCATAGATACGAGCAGTTTGATCAATTGGCAGGTGACTGCGTCACTGCCAATTACACTTTGAGGGAGGACGGGAAGGTCGGAGTACTCAACAGGATGGTGCTGAGAGGCACGGCCATCACTATCTCTGGCTACGCAGAGTCAGACCCTATGGCCAACGGGACGGGCAAACTCCTCGTGACTTTCCCCACCGTCAGTAAGTAAATATGTATTTTATTAAAGGCTTAAGTTTAAACTTTGCGGATTCCCATATTACAATAAAATAAAAAAATAATTATTGAATACATTGTTTTTCAACATTATAATAATAAAATTATACATTTTTAATAAAATAAATAAAACATTTTTTTACGTTAAACGAAAACTAAGAGAATGGTGTTTATTTTGGTTTATTTTGGTTTACAACCGGTTTCGAAGACCACCGTCTTCATCGTCAGGTGAAGATAAACTAAATTGTTAAAAAATATATTTCCTGTACAAGTGTAAATAATATAATATAAGAGGGATGAGGTAGGAGAAGAGAAGTGGGGAGAGATGTGATACAATGGCGAATGGGGCGGGGAAAAATGAAAGTGAATCTTTAAGACAGGTCAAGTCTGGATATACAGAGGGGGGGATTTTAAATTGGAAACATATTAAGCAGAGGGCTATTGATTGTAAACCAAAATAAACCAGTGGTGAAGACAAAAATATAAAATAAGTTTTTTATTTACATATTTTTCGTTTTACGTAAAATATGGCACCACATAGTGAAACTATAGTCTTTTCGAAGATTCAAGAAACACTTTTTTTTATTTACCACTGTTTTATTTGAGGTCATTACCGGTTTCACAGACCTCCGTCTTCCTCGTCAGGTGAAGTTGAACTAAATTAACACATCGATCAATAAGTCCCGGGACTAACTACTAAAACAACATTTGTTTGCCGAAATTCTTTTTTATTCATCAACATAGTCTCCTTCAAGAGCGATACATTCATTCCAACGCTTTTCTAACTTTTCTGTACCAGCCGTGTAGAACGATTTATCTTTGGTTTCAAAATAGGCGTTAGTTTCGGCAATCACTTCTTCATTGGAGCCAAATCTCTTTTCCTGGAGCATTTGAACGGTATTTTTTCCCATTAAAAAGCAATGTTTTATCAACACACGAAATCCGGTTTTTTCCATTGTTTTGAAAATAGCAAAAGTAGCGTCACTAAAACCACTGTAACTCAATGACACAATGTCGGAATGTCATGAAAGTTTGACACGTAACTTCTAAAGGCTGGTACTAACTGAGAATGGTATGGATTTGTTATTAGAGGCGCCATCTGTTGGTTAGTCTCGGGCCTTATTGATCGATGTATTATGTATATTACTAAATATTACCAAATGTAGCCAAGTAGACTTATGTAACTGTGGAACACATATTTTATTAGTGGAACAATGAATAATATAATTCACTTGATCCAACCATATTTCCCTTGGTCTTTCTCTACCACGCCTACCACTCACATTTGCACTGTACATTTGTTTTGTTACTTTATCTTCAATCATTTGTTCTACATGGCCAAACCATGTTGAAATGTCAAAGGCTGGTACTAACTGAGAATGGTATGGATTTGTTATTAGAGGCGCCATCTGTTGGTTAGTCCCGGGACTTATTGATCGATGTGTTACGTCTAAAAATACTTTTTTTCTCATCGTAATAGGAACAATCGGGATGCTGGGTTAAGTCCTTTAATACTGGGGCTATTCCAGTCAAACTGGGATGTGGTGTCTGGTCACCTTACCCATATGCAAAATAAAGAATAGATAAGAAATATATTTTTCTCTTTTCAGATGCCACTTCCCCATACTGGGTCCTTAGTACCGACTATTCTTCATATGCCCTGGTCTACGTATGTTATGACTTGAGCTCCGAGAGGAAACAAAGTAAGGCTTTTAGTATGTTGTTTATAGTTAAGGCA
Source organism: Odontocerum albicorne (assembly GCA_949825065.1). NCBI lineage: Eukaryota > Metazoa > Arthropoda > Insecta > Trichoptera > Odontoceridae > Odontocerum > Odontocerum albicorne. Next base: position 543,722 of record OX463867.1, on the reverse strand, counting down.
TTAACGTTGTGGAGGTTTAAAGACATTGTAGATCCGAACATCTGTTGAACAGTTATTTCCCAAAAATCTCTCTTTGCCGAAATTGTCCCATGCCTCCCTCATCCCTCAGCCTCCAACCGTTGAAGCGTGTATATCGGTACCAGTTCGAACAGCATTTAGTCTTGTTTGCGCTCACCTGAAGATGAAAGCCTTGAAACCGGTAGGGTTACACCATCACAAAAAAATGAAATAAATTACAATGCTTTTAGTTTTTCTTACATTGAGCACCGTTTATTTAACACTTTTATTGCAAATACAATCTGGCGGGCTTATTGCCAGGTGGCAATCTCTTCCAACCAATTAGACAAAAGTAAATAAAGCAAGTTACATAGTCACAAAAAACATTCAAATAACTATCCATTTCCACGAAATCCATGAACACATATGTGAGGATACGCCCACGAACCCCACAAAGACGGACAATCACCCGAACATTCCTTTTCATATAAAGTGAGATATCATCAATAAAAAGAAGGGATAGCGTGAGCCTGGCATGCCATGATGCAAAGAAAAATTCACACAGAGGCTGATGACCATTGATGTTGCCAACTGTGCCACTACGCAGGCTTTAAGAATTGTGCGAGGTGTAATGTATCAAAATGTCTATGATAATATATATTCTCTTCTAGTCTTAAGCTGGGTCCTCAGCAGATCCACCACCCTGGCCCCGCAGGCCGTGTTGCAGATAGACGAGGTGATCAGGAAGGTGGATGGACTGGACTGGAACAGCTACAGGGAGACCAAGCAGACGGAGACTGCCTGTAGCCTCAAATCCTTCCATTAGCGCTGGCTGTTAAGAGTCTAACTCTTCGTGATTTCAATCTCCCTTAATTGTTTGTTCAATTTCCCTTTGTGTAATTGTTTGTGCTATATGTTTGTTAAATAAAAAACTATATTAAAGTATCAAATTGCCGTATATTCATGTTCCTTAAAGTTCTCTCCTTTTCGGAGGTTGTCCATCATCATGGCTATCTAATGAAGCATCAGCTCAGAACACAGACAGGGTGACACAGTGAAACCACTCTGACGTATTGAGTAAGGGGAAGAAGAGCATTCCGAGATGGTTCGGGCATATGTCATGTCCTCTCTGCCTATCGCAACAGGGAAAGGCATGATGGTATTTATGTATGTTTCACTCTTTTTCCATATCAAAGTTGTTACTAGAATACTGTTAGGCTAAGGTCACACCAAAGTACTTCGCTAGGTGCTACATGACTAATAGACTAGGTGGCTTCATGCATGGCCACACCAATGTGCTTCGCACAAATTCATTTGACATTTGGGAGCGGTTGAGTCAACAAACGATGCCACTCTCAAAACTAACCAATTTCATTACAACTTACCTTATCTTTATTTACTTCCTGTGCAACTTCATTCCAAAGTAATTTCCTCAAGGGTGCTCCGACTCAGGATTTGAATTCACTCATAAGTTTTGATAAGACCTCTCGAAAAGGATTATCTTTAAGTGGTTCCTAAAGCTGCACATGCCGCCACCTATATCTCTGATACTAGGAGGCAGATCATTTCACACCACAGGACCAGCAACAGCAAAAACTTTTGATGTCGGACTCACGTTTGTTAACCATGTCTCGCGTTTGATATTGGACTGTTACAGACTACTCGGTTTTATAATGAGAATATCAAGAGAATTTAACAGTACCGATATCCTGAGAAACTTGTATAACTATCTACGAGGCGTATCCAGAAAGTAAGTGTACTGAGGCTCTCACGACCGGATGGATTTTATTTTCGACATGTTGGCTACACTTTCGTGTAGCCTGACCTTTCCCCTCCGCAAAGAGACCGGTTCGAGGTCAGTACGTTGAGAAGTGTCGACGCGACACCACTTTTCGTGAAAAATGTCAACCCAAACTCCCGCCAAGTGCGAAATTTTGTAAAAAGGCAAGAGTTTTTGAGGCGCTGCAAACTCCATGGAGATGAATTTCTCCGCTCCATCGTTACTGGAGATGAAACTTGGGTTGCACACTACACGCCTGAAACCAAAAGGCAGTCTCAACAGTGGCGTCACACCTCTTCACCCTCCGCCAAAAAGTTCAAAACCACAATTTCAGCCAAGAAAATCATGGCATCCGTGTTTTGGGACTGTCAAGGCATAATTTTAATTGAATATATGCCAAGGGGAGACCATCAACTCTGCAAGATACTGTGAGACCCTAAAAAAATTGCGGAGGGCGATTCAGAACAAGAGGAGAGGCATGCTGACAAAGGGAGTCTGCCTGCTGCACGACAATGCCAGACCACACACGGCCAACGCCACGAAGGAACTGCTCGTCTCGTTTAAATGGGATGTCCTGAACCATCCCGCGCATTCCCCTGACCTAGCCCCTTCAGATTACTATCTCTTTACCTCCCTGAAGCTGTACATGGGTGGAAAAAGGTTTTCAACCGACGAGGAGCTAAAGGAGGAGGTGGAGAAGTGGACGGAGGGGTTGGCGGGAAACTACTTCGAGGAAGGCATCAAAAAGTTGATACCCCGCTTCACCACCTGCATTGAGAGGAATGGCGACTATGTCGAAAAATAGCTTACATATGTACTACGGTAACCACGTAATTTTTTTGTTAAAATAAAAAAAATTGTAACCTACAAAAATTCAGTACACTTACTTTCTGGATATGCCTCGTAATTAGAACCAAATTAGAATATGCATCTACAGTTTGGGCTCCTCATCAGCTCAAATATAAAAACAATATAGAACAAATACAAAAAAGGATCCTCAGATATCTATGGTACAGAACAAAGGGGGATTACCCTAAATATGCTCACCGTGTCGAACTTCTCACGGTGTGTAACTATAGAAGTCTTGAAACAAGAAGGCAAGAATCCATTGCGATATTCCTAATAAAGGTTGCTTTAACTGTCCCGCGATTCTAGAAGCACTAAGTTTATATGTACCCAATAAATATAGCCGTGCAAGGCAAGGAATCACCCTCTGTTCTATAATACGTACCAACTTACAGAAGGAATATCATGGCTAAACACTCAGTCACGCGTGGTATAGAGATATTGAACCAACTGAGTGACACTGTGGATATAGTCTCAGCACCGCCTAACAGTATGAGAAGAATCCTGGCTGATATTCTTCCTAACGAATAAGCTAACGTTGAAGCAGACCCTCTTTGTGTAACAGGAGAAATCCGTGCAAAGTGGATAAAAAAAAATCATAATACCCCACTCTATTGGATTGATTTCGAACAATCAATTTATTCGATGAAAAAGAAACTTGTCTCCAAGTTCAACTTCTCTCCGAATTAACATCAGACACAGATTCGAAACATACATTGGATTTTTCCAACTATACTTGAGAAAATGTAGCATGGTCTCTGTGACGTTTGAAATGTCATGTCTCAAAGGGATGGGGTAAAATAATAATTTTTTTACAAATCGAATAGTTTTTTTATAAATCGAAAAATTGTTTTTCTCTAAACTGACGTTTTAATTCCTAATTTTCATTATACTGACTTTCTAATGTATTGTATGATTTGTGTCTATCTTTAAATAGGCCAAGATTCACTATGAATTAATACTAATTACGAACATTTAATTTTATGTATAAAAAAAATCGAAAATCCAATTATCGTATACCCCATCCCTAGCCAATGCAGAGTAACGTAGTTACTTTTGATGAACATCGCCGAATATTATTTGATTTTAACAAACTGCCACATTTTTGCTAATTTGTAACAAGATGTATTAATTTGTCATTATTGTTAGTTTTATGTAATGTATTTACCTAAATAACTTGCTATTTATTAGAATCAAGGCTTATATTAAAGTTGATAAAATAATTAAAATTACTGAATGTCGTTACTAGGTTGTAATCTGTGAACTGTCACAGGGACCATGCTACATTTTCTCAAGTATAGTAAATCAATAAAACACAATATAATTATGATACATAATTTATTTACAATTTAAAAAATTAAATAACTATTATTCTGAATAAAAGACACCCTAACTACAATTTATTGCGAATTTATAGAAAAAAATTAGTAAAAATAAAATCAACATTTTTATATGCATAAAAAAAACAAAAAACAAAGTCGCCATATTTGAAATAAAGGGAAAATATTACGGCAACCTGTTCTCGAGAGCATTCAAAAACTACTGTCACCTTATTGTGAGGGCACATTTCCGATTGGTTGCTCGTTCCAGTTCTGCCAACACATAACGAGAATGGAAGATGGCCATAAAGTAAAAAGGATACTGAATCTAAATACAAAAGAAGAACTTCGTAAAAAACAAGGATGGCTGCAATTTGTCGATAAAGTAAAGGGCCGATTATCCGTGATAATTAGAACATTCGAATCCGGATAATTGAAAAACACGGTTAATCCAAATTAAGTTTATATCGAGTTAAACATTTTAAGAGTTGAATTACTAGATATGTTACGCAGTACACGAACAAACTTCCTCAATGTTTGACAGATATAACCGCTATACGCTGGTATCATACTGCGGCAATTACATTGGAAAGCCCCAAATTTTTATATTTTTGTATAGGTGTGGACACAGGCTGTAAATCAGAAAATGTCTGTGGATCTTCCTCAACAGCCGTCCAGATAAAGATCAAAGAACTCCTGGATGACCCAATGCTCCAAAATCCTGCAGAGAAACGGCCTAGATGAAAGCAAAACCCAGAACTGAAGAACATACAGCCTGAGAACGAGAAGAGCCGACCCCAACAGCCTACCTAGGCAATGCGTTGGGACAGTGCCAAGAAGAAGAAGAAAGGTGTGGACACAGGGAAACACAGCCAACTTACTAACGTTAGTAATTTGGTATAATGTAAACCATAGACTTTATAACAGTTTGGGTCCTTGCTTTGTTATTTTCAAAAAGTTGAGGTTCGTTGATACTGGATTTTTTTTTCTCGAGATTCCTAAAAAAAATGTGTACTACAGAGGACCACAATTAATCCAACTCACAGATAATTGAGTCCTAGATAATCAGCGCTCTACTGTACTTGAAAGTAAATCCGTCAGAGACCATGTACAGGACAGATCGAAGTGGCGCGCATATTAACAAAAGGAGTCGACGCCAACTAAATAGGAATATGATAAGAACTAAAGAGATAGTCGGGGCATCTAATCGAGACTATCAGAAAGCATATTAATGTCATCTACAGCAAGTGGCGGGTGTCTAGTTGTCCTTCTTGCCGGGCGTCCACGATTCCACCTTGGGCCGAGTAGTGCTGTAGGGCACGTACTGTCCCGTGGTACCGGAGAGGTTCTCCACGTGGTCCGCCATCCACTTGTGCTTGGGCCTGGAGCCGTCCTGGTGGGGCGGCAGGTCTGTCTTGTAGTGCAGCCAGCCGTACCACTCAGCGGGAACCTGAAATGTAACGTATCATTTAGTTTGATAAATAATTCTAGTTTTAACGTCAACACATTTGAAATTTAAGTTTATTCACATATAATTAAAAATTCAAACACTGTTTAATCCATTTGAAAATATATATTTGACCCAACTAGTTTCAAGTCATCTCCAAGCAATCTCCGTGGATCTTCCTATGTGGTGTGTCCCTAAGAGACAGGAAGCCTAGGTGTTACAGACATCAACAGTAAGATGGAGGAGAGGCGGATGAATTGAGATGGTGTGGGCACGTTGGACGCAGAGCACCCTATCACATTGTGAACCAGGCAATTTCCATGGATCTTCCTCGAATAACAACCAGAGGAAGACCAAAGAATTCATGGGTGGTGCAAAAAGATAACCTGATACAGAGGCACGGCCTGAGGGACGTATTCCGGGACAGAAGAGCATACAACCTGAGGACGAGGAGAGCTGACCCCAACAGTCCTCGCAGACAATGAGTTGGGATGGAGCCAGGGAGAAGTTCCAACTCATCTTCAGGGGTATTTCGAACTCCTGTCTTAGTTCGGAGTAACCCTGAAGATGAGTCGCATATGACTTGAAACTAGTTGGAACAAATATATATTTTCAAATGGATTAAACAGTGTTTCAATTTTTAATTATATTTGAATTATTTATTGAATATTCGAAAAGACTTTAGTTTCACTTTGTGGTGCCATAAGGTCTTGCTCTGATTCGGCAAGAAATAAAGTAATTGTCGAGACGAAACAACTAACTGGTATAGAGATATTGAACCAACTGAATGACACGGTTGATATATTCTCGGCACCACCTAGCAGTATGAGAAGAATCCTGGCTGATATTATTCCTAACGAATAAGCTAACGCTAGAAGCAGACCCTCTTTGTGTAACAGGAGAAATCCATGCAAAGTGCATAAAAAAAAAATTAAAAAAAATAACTATCATTACTAAGTTCAAAATACTTTTTTCAACCTTTCCTTCCCTGTGTTGGGTATCTTCTACACGTTGCTTCTAATAACCATCAATATCTCTATAAATATTATAAATACAAGGTTAAGATTTTAGGTATTCTTCCATAATATATTTACGCATTGATTTAAAAAATAATATTAATAATAATCAGAGTTTATCGACTATATCGTGGGTATTTTGTGAAGATCGGAAACAAATTCGCATTTAAACGCTGTGAGTGCCTCGACCTTGTGTCTTGACGATAGGTGAAGAGTATGCGGGAAGCGCGACACTATATTCGCATCTCACTCTTGCATACTCCACTGAATTGCCAGGAGCTCAATTGTCTCAATCGTCGCGAACGTGAGCCACACCGGGGTAAGCCACTATACCGCTCCGCGCCGCAGTTGCTTCTGGGTTTGCTAATAGATTAGACGTACGCCCGTTCCGTGAGCGTTGCCAGATGGTTTTTTAATGTTTTCAGCAAATAAATCTCAATTATTATAATTTTTAACTTCAAATGTAATTAATTAAGAGGATTATCTATGAATGTTCTTATTTTTCCGATTTAAAATCGCTAATTTTTTATCGCGTATTCACTACCCAACACCGGAGCGCGCGTTTCAATTTTAGCACCGTAAGGGAAGGGTTAAAAATATTGAAATGTCGAAGATGTTAATATCCACGGCCGTATACAAAAGGAACAGCCCGTGAAACTAAGGAAGAGTATTGTCATTTGTTTTATCAAACACTATTTATTCCACTTTTTGTAACGGTATAACTCTTCCGGTTTCAAGGCTTTTACCTCATCTTCAGGGGAGCACAAACAAGGAGTCTTGTTTGTGCTCCCCTGATGATGAGGTGTGCACCTTGAAACCGGTAGGGTTATACCGTTACAAAAAGTGGCATAAACAATGTTTGATAAAACAAATGAAAATGTCTTTAAACCTCCACAGTGTTAATGCCTTAACTATAATATAAATAATATAATATAATCTATGTCAAATCAAACTAATTAAAAAACAGACTGAGTCCTTTTATTAAAAAATCTGTGTTACAGCGGGATTTGAACCCACAACCTCCAGGCTGGCAGACAGGCGTCTTACCAACTAGGCCACGGAGGTTGTCTATAATATGATGCCAAAAAAAACACCAAAATAATTTGAGTAAATGACCGAAAAAATGTACTCTATTATTGTATTGTATTGCGTTACACTTTTGTTGTATACAGTACAACTTGGCGAGTTTATTGCCATCTGGCAAACTTTTCCAACCAACAAGAAAGATGTTAAAGAGAGCCTGAAAGAGGTCTTAAGCGAAAACCTGATTAAATTCTATTTTTGTAAAAAACTCGGGGTTCCAATGGGAATTGTACCCGCAACCCTTATGTCGGAACAAAGGTATCTTACTAACTAAACTACAGAGATCGTCATTGAGGTTGTACCTTCAATAAAAATATACACTCAGCATGTTTGTGATGAAGTTAGTAATGCACATTTTATCCTAACAACATCTATCCGAGAAATACACAACTAGTTTTTGTACTACCTATTACAAGTCCACCATTTCTTACTCGCAATAGAAGACACTCGAAGATATATTTACCTGACTTGCATCATAGTTGACGCCATACTGCGGTGCGTACTCCACCCACCGATTGGTCGAGTAGAAGTAACGAGGGTTCTCGAAGTATTTGTTGCCGTACTTGTCCTGTCCTATCAGCACTCCCTCCTTCAGGTCGTCCATCCTGGAAAATTAAAGATTTTTATTGATCTACAAGGCGTATCCAGAAAGTAAGTGTACTGAGGCTCTCACGACCGGATGGATTTTATTTTCGACATGTTGGCTACACTTTCGTGTAGCCTGACCCTTCCCCTCTGCAACGAGACCGGTTCGAGGTCAGTACGTTGAGAAGTGTCGACGCGACAACACGTTTCGTGAAAAATGTCAATCCAATCTCCCGCCAAGTGCGAAATACACGGCGTCAACCGTTATCTCGTTTGGAAGGGAAAATCTCCGGTCGAGGTTTATAATGAGGTGAAAACTGCATATGGTGATAAAGCTATGAATCGTACGAGTGTGTACAAGTGGTGTCGCGAGTTTAAAAACGGTCATACATCTGTGCATGATGATCAGAGGAGCGGAAGACCTTCAATTGTGACTGACGAAATTGACGAAATTGTTTTGGGACTGTCAAGGCATAATTTTAATTGAATATATGCCTCAAGGAGAGACCATCAACTCTACAAGATACTGTGAGACCCTAAAAAAATTGCGGAGGGCGATTCAGAACAAGAGGAGAGGCATGCTGACGAAGGGAGTCTGCCTGCTGCACGAAAAGGCCAGACCACACACGGCCAACGCCACGAAGGAACTGCTCGCCTCGTTTAAATGAGATGTCCTGAACCATCCCGCGCATTCCCCTGACCTAGCACCTTCAGATTACTATCTCTTTACCTCCCTGAAGCTGCACATGGGTGGAAAAAGGTTTTCAACCGACGAGGAGGTAAAGGAGGAGGTGGAGAAGTGGACGGAGGGGTTGGCGGGAAACTACTTCGAGGAAGGCATCAAAAAGTTGATACCGCACTTCACCACCTGCATTGAGAGGAATGGCGACTATGTCGAAAAATAGCTTACATATGTATTACGGTAACCACGTAATTTTTTTGTTTAAAAAAAAAAAATTGTAACCTACAAAAATTCAGTACACTTACTTTCTGGATATGCCTCGTATTATCTACAATGTAACATTTTAAATTTAATTATTCAATTATTCAACACTTCATTGCAAAAACAATCTGGCAGGTTTGTTGCCGGTCGGACTCATTGCTAAAAGTAAATAAAGCAGGTTACATGTTCGCAATAAACATTCTACTGATCCCCACGAAATTCCACCATTCCACGAGATTACCCATTCCCACGAAATTACCCATTCCCACGAAATTACCCATTCCCACGAAATTACCCATTCCCACGAAATTCACGAATATATATGTGAGTGTACGCTCGTAAACCTCACAACGACGAACAATCACCCGAATATTCCTTTTCACATAAAGTGAGATATCATCAATCAAAAGGAAAGGAAGGGATGGTGGAGAGGAAAGGAAAATCAGGAATGAAACACATTATATTACTGACTAGAAATTAAGAGTTTTTTCAGTCGCTTCTTAAAGTCTAACATTGGTTTGTAACTGGTTCCAGAGTATCACTGCATGGACAGTAAAGTACGACGTAAAAAAAGAGAAGCGGTGAACTGGGAAAGGCAATAAACAATCTCTGCTTGAGCGTAGTGAAAGTCCATGATTGGAAAGACGCTGAAAATTTTTGACGAGACAAGAGGGGGTCGACAGGACAGTTAAAGATATTATACAATAGAGATAGTATGTAAATTTGACGTATATTTCTCACGTTCAACAAGTTCATCGCCTTCTGGTATGAAGTGATATTATCGTAGTTTCTTAGGTTAAAAATAAATCTTAGACACACACATTTTGAAGACGCTGTAATTTGTCCAACTGTTCCTCTGTAACATCCAAGTAACATACGTCCGCATAGTCCAGAATTGGAAATAGTAGAGATTGCACGAGTAAAATTTTGGTTTTAGTAGACAGGAATTTTTGCAGCACTTCAAGGGAATGAAGGCTGAAGAAGATCCTTCGGCTTACCTCATGTATTTGATCTCGCCATGAGAGAGTGTTATCTATTAGCACTCCTAGGTTTTTAGCGATTTTATGTAATGGTATGATAGAGCCATCAAGTAATATTGTAGAGAGTAGGTCAGTGTTGAATTTACCGAGAAGCTGAGGACTGCCAATGAGGATCGTTTGAGACTTTGTAGGATTAATAAGTAAGCCATGCTCCTTAGTCCATTCGGAGATCAATTAAAGGTTCGTATTTAGATCGTTCAATACTGTGTGAAAGCAATTTTGCATACATAAATATAAATATTAGGTTATTCAGCAAATGTTTTCAATGAAACAATAAAATAATTTTCCTCGCTAGATACAACTTTTAGCCATCTGTATGTTAAATTTTTAATACCCCTTTTATAAATACTACGAGGTTTTGAATTAAAAAGTTCTAACAGTGCAATATCCCATTATTATTCCATCACATACACAAAAGATTATTTTACTGCATTTAGTCCGGGTGTTGCCGTTGGCTTCGCAGCCTGCTTCTTTGACAACCATTGTTTTTTTATAGGGTGGCCACTGAAAGACTGAAGGGTTTGAAAAAGTCATAACTTGTTCATCTTCAATCTTTTTTGTTTTCTTTTTTTACAGGTTATAGAGCTTTACTACCTCAAGATATTCAGCAGTGCCTGCAGTACGCCATTAGATTTCAACACCTAGCCAGAGATAACAACAACTTTATGAACAACTTGATAACGAGTGATGAGGGCCATTTCCATTGAAACGGGTACATCAACAAACAAAACTGTAAATTTTGGGGTACTGAGAATCCCAGGGAATTACATCAGCATCAATTGCATCCCCAAAAATGCACTGTTTGGTGCGGTGTTATGACTGAAAGAGTTGTCGGCCCCTATTTCTTTGAAAATGAGGAAGGTCAGCCAGAAAGAATCAACGGGGCCCTGTATAGGACAATGCTTGATATTTTTTTACGCCTAGCGGTCGAAGATAATCAGGAGGTATGGTTCCAACAGGAACCGAGCTACTGCGCACACTGCCAGGGCAATGATGGTAGTGTGCGCAATACAGTGATTTACATCCTTCAGCCTTTCATGGAATATCCTGTACATCGATGATTGTCACAAGATGGTGTTAAAATAGTGTATCTTCTTCAAGGTCCAGGAGTTTCCAGCAGCATCATCACACTGATTTGTTCCTATAGCTCATTAAACAATCGCTCGTATCTCATTAAAGAATCGCTATTCTAAGGAAGAACTTGTGGCAGCGTCGCGTAAGATGAGGAACAAACTCAAACTGGCTAATCTTGGCTTCAGTGGTGCGGACAGCTTCTTCGTGAACGATCACTTGACGCAGCGCAACAAGACTCTTCTGAGTAAAGCGAAAGCGCTAGCTAAGTTCGCACTATACATTCTTGGGGTCAATTATTAAACTGTAACAACTACCTAGATATTAAGTGTACATATTGAAACTATATGCGAAAACTGTGAAATGGTGTTTCGAAACCCATAGATATCAGTAATAATACCGACATAAACACTGTATGTTTTCCTAATAAAATAAAATAAATAAAATAAAATAAATAAAATAGCTCAATTTATGTAGAATCCATACAGTCTCCAAGCCTAAGGCCTCGGCCACGCCAGTAGGAGCCTCGCTTGATGCTTGAGTTATGTTACGAGTTAGGCGACATATCCTAGCGAACCAACGTACCGCATACTATCACAGTGGCCACACTGCACGTTTCCCGCCACGCTACATGACAATTAGTCATTGAGTGAATCTCCTAGCGAACAGACGTGTTGGTTAATTTACAAGATGGTGGAAGTTTTAATGACAGCTGTGTATAAAAGGGAGCCTTTGTGGAACCCATCGAGCAAATTATACAAAAATGTACCTGTAATAAAATCACTTTGGAATGAAGTTGCACAGGAAGTAAATAAAGATAAGGTAAGTTGTAATGAAATTGGTTAGTTTTGAGAGTGGCATCGTTTGTTGACTCAACCGCTCCCAACTGTCAAATGAATTTGTGCGTAGCACGTTGGTGTGGCCAAGCATGAAGTCACCTAGTATATGAGTCACGTAAAATCTAGCTTAGCGCCTAACGAAGCATTTTGGTGTGGCCTCGGCCTAAACGATTTATTGCTGATGAATTGAACATTTCGAGCTTTTCTACGAGCTGATGTGACATAGCGCCGGAAAATAATAGTTTGTGTCTTTATTATTCCGAGATCTCGTTAATTTATTACTTCTGAAAGCGTTTGCTTTAAAATCCATTTGAAACTTTAAACCACAAGTGAAAAAACCCAGGGTCACTTTTGAATTGTTGACAGAGTGAAAGACAAATCTCTTCCACCAGACCACATCACTTAAAGCCCCTTCAATAAGGATCGTCAAATAATAAATAACAAAACAAAAATTATGTAATTGCACAAAAATTCTAACCTGTATAATTTGTACAGAGACGCTCTGATGCCGCCATTATCTCTCACGATCCTAAAGAGACGCGCGAACGCCTCTATCGGCAAATATTTTGACATTTTATTAAATATCTATTCGTTAATAATTTATATAAATCTGTATCCGACAGTGAGAAAATATTAATATGTCGAATGAAAATGACAGAACAAGATACTGTGTTGTCAGTAACAAAAATCGTATAAAAATACCATTATTAAAAATATAAACACAATAATTATATTTTTTTACTAATTCTTTTTATTCAGAATCGATGCATAAAATCTACACGTTTGCAGTGTGGATTTGAAAATAAAGACTTATTTCAGATCTTTCATGTTATTTTTTTATTGGGTTGATACTTTATTTATCATACTTTGTTTTATACTATAGAATTGTTTTATTTAATTTTAGTACAAAACATATGAATACAATAAAATGTAATTTTTAATGTAATCTTAACTAAATCAACGAACTAAGTTGGAATGTTGTCAAGAATATCAACCTCTACTGTATATGAGGTTCGTAGACTGTGAAAAGGCTTTTGATTGTATTAATTTATTTAATATGTCGCACCTGAGTTATTGTAACTCTATTTATCCTGGTTTGCCTGATTCCAAAATTTCTAGACTGCAGTCTATTTTTAATGCAGCTGCTAGGCTGATATATGATAGTCATAAATAGGTGGGTGGCTGCTGTTCAATGCTCGGAAATTTTGGCTCATTTGATGCTTTCCGTTGAAAAGTAGCAGAGGGAAGAGATTCCTCTTTAGCAGGTAGTAGATGGTCGCAAGTAAAAGGCAGTAGACTGGAGGGAACTGAGAATGTATTTTTTACGTTTGGCGCTCCTTATGTGCGGTCAATCGCTCATCGTAAGCGCCTGTTTTCGCCCGTGCATGCCGTCATAATTTGCGAAATATCACAATTCTCGCAAGTTTTCGCATGCATGGGCCGGACAACTTTTGATACTGTCTCGCGATGGTCGCGCATAGGGAACATTTCAGTTACGGTCGTGACACAGCACGGACCTCAACAAACATAAAATTATTACATAAAAAATACCAAATAACACCAAAATATAACCAAGAATTTATATATGAAAATATACCAATATTATTAAAACAAGAAAATAAATAAATATGTTTTAGGTGACGCATACGTCCGATACAGGACGAATGAACAACATTTTCAAGTGCAATCTCCCAATCTGTCTCAAACGGAAGGTATTTAACCAATACATATTATTAGTGCTAACATATGGATGCGAAACGTGGACTCTTTCTGTAGGAAAGATACAAAAACTCCAGACAACGGAACGAAGTGATAAGTGTGGAAGATGCACGCTAGGTTATATAGAAAATGCGCAGCATGGAAAGGTGCACGTTAGGTTATAACATAAGAGACAGCAAACGCAATGAGTGGATATGCACCCAAACAAAAGTTGATGATGTTGATGACACCGCATTAACTTTATTGCCTGCTGCTACTCTTCTTGTAAAATAGCACTTGGCTCGGCCACCATTCCATTTTGAGCAGCTAGCTTAACTTATCTTGAAATGCTCCTATGTTACACTGTATAACAGTGTTTTCCTAACTGGGAGGCGCGGACTAATGCAAAAGGAGGCGTGGAAAGTTAAATCAAATTTACAAAAAAATAAGTTCCATACGTTTCCACTTTTAAATTATTTCTGCACCAGAGTTGATATTAAAGCAAACATAAATCTATTTACTGAACACTCGGATGGTTTACTAATGCACTTTTCACATTATTTCGAGGATCTTGATTTTACAAAGTTCGCGTGGGTACAGAATCCATTTGTCAATGAACAAGATGGTGAATTTGGATTGACAACTATTGAAAAGGAAACATTGATAGAATTATCACGCGATACTTCATTGAAACAAACATTTCTGAGTGAAACTCTAGTTCATTTTTTGTTGAATCGAAATGAAGAATATAATACTTGGTCAAGCGAAGCAATACAAGTACTGCTGCCATTCGTAACATCATATTTATGCGAAACGGGATTCTCTGCATTAGCTGTAACGAAATCCAAATATCGACCCCGTTTAGTAGTAGAAAAAGAGCTAAGAGTAGCACTCTCCTCTCCTCTCCTTAATAGCACCTACTCGTAGATTTGATAAACTTTGTGCTAATAAACAAGCACATCCGTCGCATTAAAAACAAATTAATTTAAAAGTGAATATATATACTCGTATGTAGTAAAACTTTTTTATTATTCTGTCAATAAAGTTTTTATTTTTTGTATTAATACATTTTTTTACTATTTAAAAATGTCTGTATTATTTTATAAAATAAGGGGGAAGGGGGGGGAGGTGCCACGATAATTATTTTTAATCCTTCCTGTCCGGTGATATGTAACTAGTACACATTGCTTCTAAAAACTTTAATATCTTTATAAATATAATAAATACTGGGTTCAGATTTTAGGTATTCCTCCGTTATACATTTACGCATTGAATGAAAAAATTAATATTAATAATAATTAGCACTTATCGGCCACATCAGAGATATTTTGTGAAAATCGGGAATAAATTCACCAATACAATCAAACGTGTGCCAGTGTGTGACGTAGGCATATTCATTCTAAAAAAACCACAATGGGCGAGGAAGCGACGCTATTCACGTCTCACTCTCACTCTACTTCGGTATATGGGAACTCAAGAAATATAATCTCAGTCCGTTCGCTTGACTCACTCAGTAGCCAGCGTGCTTTCGTTCGACGTGGTTGTCTCGCTCGTTTTGTGAACGTCGTCGTGAAAATGTTTTTTTTTTCATGTTTTTAGCAATTAAATTTCAATTATTATCACTTTTGACTTCAAACTTAATTAATTTAAGCGATTGGCTAGGAATATTCTTATTTTTCCGATTTTAAATCGCTCGTTTTTACATGTGTATTGAATACACAACACCGGAACGGGCGGATATTTTTAGCACAGTAAGGGAAAGGTTAAAGGGGGGGGGGGGGGGCGTAATAACATAAAGTTTGGAAACCACTGCTATATAGTATTTACTCTATCCCTACTGCTACTTTTATTTTTATATCACACTTCGCTCGTAATCCAATGTGACCATGTTTCCAAGATACAACATACCTTCAACTAACTATTATTTCGTTTCTCACTTTTATTTCACATACATTCTTACTTCCTCTTTTAATAATTACAAGTTTCAACGTTCCAGCATTCATACGCAGTCTATTTGATTCACATACCATATTTCATACATTGCCCTTCCAAGACTTGTTCTACTAGCACTACTATATAGCCTGCATACAGCATTGCACATACGATTTAATCTAATATTTTACTACACAATCAGCATGTTTTAATATATTACTTTACTACACAATCAGTATGTCTGTGATTGAACAACCACGGCGACATTACTCATCCTTGTTTGACACCTGTAGTGGTATCGAACCAATCAGTCGAAGCTTGATTATTCCTAACACATGCATTGCTGCCAAGACACAATGATGTGATAGCACGTATCACTCCTACTTAGACTCTAGTATGTAAATATATATGTTGAATTTTAATAAAATAAAAAGCAGTTTATTGGTGAGAATGCTTGACACTTCTAAAATTTATAGTATTATTGTATATACATATATACATATCATCACGCCATTTATGTATACATATCATCACACCATATTACATATCATCACACCATATTTCTACATCCATTTGTTTCGTTAGTCTTTCTGCATCAATTTGTTTCGTTAGTCTTTCTTCATTCATTTGTTTCGTTAGTCTTTCTGCGTCCATTTGTTTCGTTAGTCTTTCTGCATCCATTTGTTTCGTTAGTCTTTCTGCATCCATTAGTTTCGTTAGTCTTTCTTCATTCATTTGTTTCGTTAGTCTTTCTGCATCCATTTGTTTCGTTAGTCTTTCTTCATCCATTTGTTTCGTTAGTCTTTCTTCATTCATTTGTTTCGTTAGTCTTTCTGCATCCATTTGTTTCGTTAGTCTTTCTTCATCCATTTGTTTCGTTAGTCTTTCTTCATTCATTTGTTTCCTTACTCTTTCTGCATCCATTTGTTTCGTTAGTCTTTCTGCATCCATTTGTTTCGTTAGTCTTTCTTCATCCATTTGTTTCGTTAGTCTTTCTGCATCCATTTGTTTCGTTAGTCTTTATTCATCCATTTGTTTCGTTGGTCATTCTGCATCCATTTGTTTCGTTAGTCTTTCTGCATCCATTTGTTTCGTTAGTCTTTCTTCATTCATTTGTTTCGTTAGTCTTTCTGCATCCATTTGTTTCGTTAGTCTTTCTTCATTCATTTGTTTCCTTAGTCTTTCTTCATTCATTTGTTTCGTTAGTCTTTCTGCATCCATTTGTTTCGTTAGTCTTTCTTCATTCATTTGTTTCGTTAGTATTTCTGCATCCATTTGTTTCGTTAGTCTTTCTGCATCCATTTGTTTCGTTAGTCTTTCTTCATTCATTTGTTTCGTTAGTCTTTCTGCATCCATTTGTTTCGTTAGTCTTTCTGCATCCATTTGTTTCGTTAGTTTTTCTTCATTCATTTGTTTCGTTAGTCTTTCTGCATCCATTTGTTTCGTTAGTCTTTCTGCATCCATTTGTTTCGTTAGTCTTTCTTCATTCATTTGTTTCGTTAGTCTTTCTTCATTCAGTTGTTTCGTTAGTCTTTCTGCATCCATTTGTTTCGATAGTTTTTCTGCATCCATTTGTTTCGTTAGTCTTTCTTCATCCATTTGTTTCGTTAGTTTTTCTGCATCCATTTGTTTCGTTAGTCTTTCTGCATTCATTTGTTTCGTTAGTCTTTCTGCATCCATTTGTTTCGTTAGTCTTTCATCATTCATTTGTTTCATCAGTCTTTCTGCATCCATTTGTTTCGTTAGTCTTTGTTCATCCATTTGCTTTGTTAGTTTCTCTTCATTAATTCTTTCTACACGCCCAAACCAACTCATGTGCTCTTCTTTATTATAACTTAAATTCACATTCACCACAAATCATTTACTGACTCCACGCGTTTCTACAGCATTTATTCGGCTTCTTTCAAATGTTTTACTCGTTCATGTTTCCCTCCCACACATAAAAGTTCGTACTTGAATACTGGTATGGAATATCATCTTAGACATTTTTGACACTTTCCAGTTTTAGTGCCCCAGTGACTTTATTTCCTATCGCTACACCCCTATCGATTTTTATTTCTTATCGATACAATTTCATCCTGTTATGTAGCTCATGACTGAGCATCGTGACTCCCATGATAGCCTCTGACGATTCCTCTCCATCCATCTCTGTACTCCGCGGCTCGAAGGGCAGTTGTTAAGGGTAGTCCAGTTGCGTCTCTCACTTGGTCAGTCCAAAGCATTGGAATTCTTCCTCTTGTGCGTCGTCCTTCCACACTTCCAGTGACCACAAACCTCTCCAAACTGTCTCCTTGGCCACGAGCAATGTGCCCGAAGAATCGGAGGACTCGTCGAAGGCATATTGTCGACAATCTGTCGGTAATTCTTAGTACTTCGAGAATGGAGACGTTAAATACAGATAAATGTGTATAAACATTGATAAAAATAAAAAAAACATATACTTTGACAAACACATTTCAATTCATACTAGAATTACTTAAATCTTGTTTAGATGTTATGCCATCTTGTCTTAAACAAAAATAAAATATTTTTTTAAATATCATATGACGGAATATTTCACAACAAATACCATAAATTGACGATATAAACATAAAATGCGGATACGCATGTGAAAAATATATATTAGAATCAAAACTTTATTTTTATTTCTGGTTTTTCTCTAGCAAAACATCATATTATTAATTTAACTGTGAGTAAATAAGAATTATTGAGAATATTTTTTTTAATAGAAAAGTATTTTTCCACACAAGTAATTAAAAAAATACTGAATTTTTTGGTATGGTATCACCAAACATCTGCTCCTATTTTTTTCTCGTTCTTTCCCTCGAGCATTTCCATTTGTCGCCTCTTTCATTCGTTCTACGCTCGCGCTCTGTGTGTAAACTAGGTATTTCATATAATTCCAACTTCTCGCCTTTAAAAAGGATACGAATTAAAAATTTCAATTTAAATGATAAAACAAAAATATTACCTCGTTTGTCTACTTGGTAAGACAACTGATTTCTAAAATAAGGATTGCGGATTCGTACCCGTCCTATCCTGTGATGTGTAACTAGTACACATTGCTTCTAAAAACTTTAATATCTCCATAAATATAATAAATACTGGGTCCAGATTTTAGGTATTCCTCCGTAATACATTTACGCATTTAATTAAAAAATAATATTAATAATAATTAGCACTTATCGGCCACATCAGAGATATTTTGTGAAAATCGGGAATAAATTCACCAATACAAACAAACGTGTGACGTAGGTATATTCATTCTAAAAAACCGCTATGGGTGAGGAAGCGACGCTATTCACGTCTCACTCTCACTCTACTTCGGTATATGAGAACTCAAGAAATAGAATCTCAGTTAGCTCGCTTATCTCGTTTAGAAGGTCGGCGGCTTTCGGTAGAGGTGGTCACTTTGCTCGTTTTGTGAACGTTGGCCGATGTTTCTTTTCATGTTTTTAGCAATTAATAGTGTGTTGGCAGGAGGCAAATCTCCTGGCTCTGCAATATACGTGATTTGACTGGCATAAGGGGCGTTGGAAATCTTTTTTGGGCTGTCGGGGACAAATATGTCTACTCTCAAGTGATATTCAACGTTGGGGGGACCTGTCATGACACTGGGAAGAAGAAGAAGCAATTAAACTTCAATTATTATCACTTTTGACTTCAAATTTAATTAATTTAAGTGATTGGCTATGAATATTCTTATTTTTTTATAAGGACACACCTCTTCTGCGACGGCGTGTGTCTTACAGTTTTTTTCATAATTTCGTTTAGCGTATTTTTCGGGCCTCGGGGTCTCGACGAATTTGGGGGCTGTGAGCTATAGCCCTTTTAACCCTGTGATAAATCACGGCTTGCTCCTAGCGCGCTCTTTAGTATGTCTGCATCACGAATGTGTATACCATATAAGGTGTAATGAGAAAAATAGTTGGTGTATTGATCCTTGATAGAATAAGAAATGTAATTATTAAGGATGAACGTGAGCTAAAAACTGATGTGTTAAGTAGAGTGAAAAGAAGCATGTTGAGGTGGTTTGGATATGTAAGAACGGGTGATGAAGAAAGTCTGACTAAACAAATTAAAAATGCAAGCGATAGTGGAAATCGTGGTAGAGGAGGACTACAGAAAAATGTGGTTGGACCAAGTGAATGAAATTTTAAAAGAATAAACCGTATGAGAAGATGTATGGATTTAGAAGAAGTCAAGAAAGTAGGTATGTCATGATAGTAAAGTTTGACGCTCTCTTTTCGCTGTCTGTATCAACAGAGAAATGCCGTGATGTACAGTTAAAAAAAACTTTGATTTTACCGATACGTTTCAAAAAAACGAACGTGTCTCGAATAATGATAAAAAAAAACTAAAAATAAATTTCACCGCAGCCCTTTACTTGAATACATCTTTTCTAATGTTAACAACACTGCCCTGGTCATTTACTCAACCTGCGAACAAAAAAAGCTCAAAACCTCCAAACTTTCTTATATTCAATATTCTATCTTATGCATACTACACATAAGGCTCATAATTGTAAACAGTGCAAGCAAAACCTTAACGAAACGAAACGCTTGACAGGTAAATAAAGTATAAGGTAATTTAGTATTTCGAAATTGTTAAGAATAGAACTATATTTAAATGTTGTTGAGTTATACTTAAGACGTTCTTGTTTTGAGAATGTCAAACGTATCTGAGCCAGGTAGAACTTCTCAAGGGGTCTTTCTTCAATGAGGCAATAAAAACAAGTATTGTGAGTGACACTTCTTAAAAAAGTTTCATAGTATTGTACTAACGGCGAACAATTTCTCTTACTTTTTGACTATAAACGTTTATTTTGGTTGTCGTTATTTTTCCACAATTTATATTTTAGCCTCAGGATAGTTTGAAAGCGCTCGGTATGTCTTTGCCAACTTCATTGTGTTCGACGTTTAAAATTTTTTCCGTAGATAATGTCAGATAAAAGTTTGTACACACAAAATGTCCAGTCAATAACCGCGAAAACTAATGAAAACACACATTTAAAACGTTTCTGTGACAATATCAATTGAAAAAAACATGACGTAAAAGTGTTGTCTTGTGGAATTTATGATTTCAACGAGCCGGATGCTGTATGTGATCTGTTTCATAGAAGTTTTGTATAAAAGTTCGAATACAAAAAGATTTCGGTAACATATATTTTTTTGTATCAACTTTTACTTATAAAAACGTACAGTTTTAATAAAAAAAGCAACATTTTTTTAGTAAATCAACGTGTATAGTGTCTGTTTTTGTAAGATTTTGATACATTTTTATGAAATTTAGTTCGTTTTAAGTGAGTGATAGTTTGGTATCGGGTTTGCTGGATTTGTTTGGTTTCAACAAGTCATTCGATCAATTTCTGGAGAAAGGAACTGCGCTTGAAACAGGTTTGTTCGGTTATTTTTCCTTGATTTTTCTCTCTATAGATACAATATATGCTACATAAATCCAAGCCCTATACAGAAATCAAAATATGTTAGAAAAACATTTTATCCACGTGGTATACAATTTTTTTAACACGGTGTTTACAAATATTGTTATGTTTTTTTTAAATATATTTTTTGTTATTTACGAATCGTGTTTAAATGTTTTTATTTTAAATTGATTTACAAATCGAACTAATTTATTTTGGAATGCTTAAATAAATATATACCATCACGTCATATCCCTGTATTTTTGGGATAGGTAGAGATAACAGAGCGCTATACTTTCCTATCTCAACACTCATCTTTAACATCTTCCTCATTCATAATACACCTTCTCTTTCAACTTCAACGATTTTTCTTACTCGGGAGTGATGAATTGTGAGGGGTTTGATTCGCGTGATATGTACATATCGTCGTTGTTCTGCGAAAAAACATTTAAGTTCATTTTGTCTCAAAATGACTTTTTGATGCCATTTTACTTATAATAAAAATATCTACATATGAAAAAAAACCATTTATGTCCAAAAGTTATATAGTTTCGCTGTTATGAAAAGATAAAAAGTCATATAACTTGATTTTACATCGCCTTCCGATACTTAAATTGCATTTATCTCAAAACTCAATATTTGGACTTAGATGCTTTTCGCAGAACAACGACGATATGTAATTGTGTGTCACTGTTTATCGAGTCGATGAGAGTATGCAACGAGGTATTGTATAATCAACAATCTGAAAGAAATATAATTTAATTATTCCATGTTATATTTCCTCAGTAAGATACAGGCAAAAGCCTAGTTTACTGGGAACACGACAAATGAGAGGCAACAAACCCAGATCCATTAAAATTGTGTGTCCACTTTAAATTACCTGTTGTTTTTCACAAATTATTTATTTATAAAATCTATCGGCATGTATAAATAAAATACGAGTATTATAAATTCTACGTTTGCTTCTTTCAGAATATAATTAACTTGATCCGACCATACTTTCGTAGGTATTTCTCTC
This sequence comes from Odontocerum albicorne, assembly GCA_949825065.1. Taxonomy (NCBI): domain Eukaryota; kingdom Metazoa; phylum Arthropoda; class Insecta; order Trichoptera; family Odontoceridae; genus Odontocerum; species Odontocerum albicorne. The sequence continues at coordinate 521,686 of OX463867.1, read as the reverse complement.
ACACGCCTTCCAATAACATTTGCACTGTATATTTATTTTGTTAATCTTTCTTCATGCATTCGTTCCACATGTTCAAATCACCTCCGAGTGTCTTAAATTCATAATTGTCACTCAGTGCTCACATTTATACAGCATTTATTCAGCTCCTCTAAGTTATTTCCACGTTCACGTTTCACTCCCACACATAAGTGTTGGCACCAAAATACTAATATTAACTATCAGCAGATATAGATACTGTCTGGTTCGAGTATATGATATATGTTTTTATGCCACATTGACTTTGTTTCCTATCGCTACACGCGTATATTTCGTAACTATCGACAATCTCCGTGGTCTAGTTGGTAAGACGCCTGTCTCCCAACTCGGAGGTTGCGGGTTCAAATCCCACTGGTACCCAGATTCTTTTTAAAAAGGATTTCAGTCGGGTTTTCATTTAAGGTATCTTCAAATTTTTTTCTCGTTAACTGGAAGAGATTGCCATATGGCTATAAGACCAAGGATAATGTGGTTGGATCAAATAAACAATATTTTGAATGAAGGAAAAATAAAAAGTCGGAGAAGTTGCATGAGACTACGGCAAAAGCCCCTTTATTATTCCAAAAATTAAAAATATTACGTTGTTTCCTATCGCTACACGCTTTGCATCCTCAACTTCCTCCAATTTTTCATTGTTCACCCATATATATACATTTACTTTTCCATTTGTAGTCTTTCCTATCACAATACCATATCTTTGAACTTAACAACATTCATTCTTAGATTTTTCTCTTCACATCTCTCGTACCATTTGCTTATCAGACTTTATAATTCATCCTTATTCTCCTCGTACCATTTGCTTATCAGACTTTGTAATTCATCCTTATTCTCCTCGTACCATTTGCTTATCAGACTTTATAATTCATCCTTATTCTCCTCGTACCATTTGCTTATCAGACTTTATAATTCATCCTTATTCTCCTCGTACCATTTGCTTACCAGACTTTGTAATTCATCCTTATTCTCCTCGTACCATTTGCTTATCAGACTTTGTAATTCATCCTTATTCTCCTCGTACCATTTGCTTATCAGACTTTGTAATTCATCCTTATTCTCCTCGTACCATTTGCTTATCAGACTTTATAATTCATCCTTATTCTCCTCGTACCATTTGCTTACCAGACTTTGTAATTCATCCTTATTCTCCTCGTACCATTTGCTTACCAGACTTTGTAATTCATCCTTATTCTCCTCGTACCATTTGCTTATCAGACTTTGTAATTCATCCTTATTCTCCTCGTACCATTTGCTTATCAGACTTTGTAATTCATCCTTATTCTCCTCGTACCATTTGCTTATCAGACTTTGTAATTCATCCTTATTCTCCTCGTACCATTTGCTTATCAGACTTTATAATTCATCCTTATTCTCCTCGTACCATTTGCTTACCAGACTTTGTAATTCATCCTTATTCTCCTCGTACCATTTGCTTATCAGACTTTATAGTTCATCCTTATTCTCCTCGTACCATTTGCTTACCAGACTTTGTAATTCATCCTTATTCTCCTCTACAGCAATCCGCACACATTTCCATTCATTCAACATTTGTATGCCATCCATTGACCTCTGTAGTTCCTTCACACATGAATCTATGTAAATATTAAATAACCAAGGTGACATAACCTATCCTTGCTATACCCCTTTAGAAACATCAAGTCATCCAGTCAAGGCTCCGTTCACTCTAATATGTGCTCTATTTCAGCATATAATGACGTAATACCACGTATTAATTTAGATTGAACACCATGTTAATTAAATATTTTCTATATCTAGCCTCTTATCACGCGGTCATATGATTTTTCTAAGTCAACAACCGCATAATATACCTTTTTATTTTGTGTTACCGTACCTTCACACATGAATTTATGTAAATATCAAACAACCAGGGTGACATCAATGTACCCGTATAGCTCATAACTCTCGTGATGACCCTTGACGACTCATATTCATCCATTTCTGCACTCTGCGGTTGAAGGGCAGGTGCGGTTGTTAAGGGTAGTCATGTTGCGTTTCACACTTGGTCAGTCTAACGCATTGAGTTTTTTTCTCTTGTGCGTCGTCCTTAAACACTTCCAGTAACCACAAACCTCTCCAAATTGTTTCTTTGGTCACAAGCAATGCTCCAAAGTATCGGAGGACTCATCGAAGGCATCTTCTTCTTCCCAGTGTCATGTCAGGTCCCCCCAACGTTGACTATCACCTGAGAGTAGGCATCTTTGTCCCCAGCAGCCCGAAAAAGATCCCCAACGCTCCCTATACCAATCTAATCACGTATATTACGAGGCCAGGAGATTTGCTTCCTGCCGACACCTCTTCGGCCTTCTATTTTGCCTTGGATGACCAGGTGCGGTAATTTGTACTTTGCTCCTCTAAGTACATGACCCAAGTAGGACACCTTTCGGATTTTAATATTAGTCAGCAGCTCTCTATCAACTTTGGCTCATTGTAGAACCCTCGTGTTGCTGACCATATCCGTCCAGACTCCAGGGTATCAGTAGCATTCTCCGGTGCATCCACATTTCGAATGCTTCAAGTCGGTTCATACTACCAACTTTGAGGGTCCATGATTCCGCTCCATGCAATAACACTGACCAAACGTAGCATTTGACTAACCGTTAATCGAAGGCATATTGTCGGTAATTCTCAGTTCTTCAAAAACGGAGACATTAGTTTACATTGCAGCCCATGGCCGACATAATTTGACCTAAAAATACTAAGTTACTTTCCAGACAATCGAATAAAAATATCTATTTGTTTTTATTTTTACGAATTTACAAATCGAATTTCGTATACCAAAATCTGCCATACCTTTTTTACTTATTACCGAGACCGGTATATTAGTAAATTCGGCGAATTCCACATAATACCAGCAACCCTATAAAGGTCCTCTACCTAGACCCAGATAGCGATATTATGGTAACCGATTTTGGGTTACATTTTTTGCGTAGTACTCCCAAACAATGGGCCAATAATGGTATACCTGCCTGTCGATCCATTGTGTCCCGTAGGTAGACCTGCCGTCTTTCTTCTTGTCTATTCTCTACTCTCTGTATACCACTTGCAACTTGTCTTGGCTCCTACATACAGAGGCTTAACATAACAGGTGAAAATGGGTCGAGTTTGAAGAACGTATTCATCTCATGTTATACCTGTTTTGTTATAATATCTTTCAAGGCACACAGTGGCACGCTGTATTGAATTACCCTGTAATTCTATGTATCAATCTAGCGTGTTAGAATACATACCATTACGCCATTTCCCTATCTGGGTAAGCAGAGAGGACAGAGCGACTTTTCTATCTCGACACACATCCCTAGCCTTATACAACTCCTACGATTTCTCTCACTTTTTACGTCTAGGGTGTTTATTTATTGCAAGATTTTTCTGCGATTTAGGTGCAGGTTGGTATTATGTTATCCGGAAATTTAACTTACGTGTTTAACTTATGGGTGAGTTGAAACGGCGTGTAACGATAGGAAAATGTCATTGGAACACTAAAACTTACATATTCTCAAACTGGACAATGTCAAAATCTGTTAAAAAAAAGTATTTCAGTACAAACTTTGATGTATTTATTTATTTATTTTTTCAAAACAGGCTTAGTCCAATTATTTTTTAAAAAAACAAGACATTATATTAAAAAAGAATAAAAATTACATAGAAAAAAATAAAAAATAATGTATATGCATACATACGAGTATATATATACAGACAAAAATATGATACACATATATTAACAGTCACTTAAGTACGTTGATGAGTGCTTTCTAACGCGCTCAATCTTAGAAGAAAATTGACTTTTGCTTTTGGTAATGTGATATGAAATATGTCAATATCCGAAGCAGTCCCGTTCAGAAGAGTTAAGGCCCTTCCAACAGGTATAGCGGCTGGAAGAAGCGTTCTTGCGTATGTTGTTGAGAACAGTTCTTGCCGTTGCAGTCTAGTGTAATTGTTAGGAACATTTAACGCTAATCTTTGTAGTAATGCTGGACAGCTCACAACTCCTCGAACGAGTTTGACAACGTATACCAGGAGACGCAGATCTCTTCTTACGCATGTATGTGACAGAAACGTGGATTTGGGAAAATAATGTGTAGTTTTCATGTACAATCATAAAAAAAACTCCCAAAAAATGTTGTCATCAAGTGTTTCCCAAAACTGCACGCACCACCCATATCTACAAAGCTTAGCGGCAGACAATTGAAATGTAACTAAAAAAAACGAACGGTAATAAAAAAATAACGTTCATCAATTAAATAACATGATACAATTTACAAATGGAATATGAACAACCATTTCGCAATCCAGTCGATGGTCGACCGTTACGGGCAACTTCTCTTTTCACGCTTGGATGTTACTCAGCCATCCACCTTACATTAATTGTGCTCGTTACGCCACTGGAGCATGTTATAGACGTCTCCACGGGCCGTGGTTGCTGGCTCTGGAAGCACCATGCACTTGGCAGGTGTACACTGCTCAGATTTGTCTTTGTACATTCCTTGAATTGTATTTGTCAACTAACCTATACTAAAGAAAATGTAGCATGGTCCCTGTGACGTTTCACAAATTTGTCCCAATACAACCTTGTAACGACGTTCAGTAATTTTAATTGTTTTATCAACTTTAATATGAGCATCGATTCTAATAAATAGCAAGTTATTTAGGTAAATACATTACATAAAACTAACAATAATGACAAATTAATACATCTTGTTACAAATTAACAAAAATATTTGGTGACGTTTATCAAAAGTCACCACGTTAGTCTGCATTGGCTAGGGATGGGGTATACGATAATTGTATTTTCGATATTTTTTATACATATAATTAAATTATCGTAATTAGTTTTAATTCATAGTGGGTCTTGGCCTATTTAAAGATAGATACAAATCATACAATACATTAGAAAGTCAGTATAATGAAAATTAGGAATTAAAACGTCAGTTTCTTTAGTATAAACCTCGCAACCACACGTGCAAGCCACTTGGTACTTCAAAAGAGGACGATATTTCAGTTACTTGAGTGCAATCACATGTGGGGAGTGAAAAAATGTCAATTAAGGAAAGGTCTAACTAAGACAGTGGTTCCTAAACTTTTTCGGTAAACTCAATATTATTGACAGATTAAAAATGTGAACAATAAGAAACAGACCAACGAAAACGTGGCTGGACAAGATCACTTCACGACTGTGCACAATTACATCAGAGAGTCGAGTCTCCTGGACTGAATGAAATTATCTGTTCAATATATTGTAAATAAATATGTCTGTGTTATTTTCATTCGATCATTTTCCCCGACCCTCCATCAGTATACAATACAGGGAGTAGCATTATCATCACATGTGTGGAGTGAAAAAAAATGCAATTAAGGGTAGGTCTAAGATAATGGATACAAAACTATTTTGGTATTCCCATTATTATTGACAGATTAAAAAATATAACAACAAGAAGAGATAAAGATATAATTGCTGTTTTTTATTGAAAATTTTAATTGATATACTATATATAAAAATGTATAAAAAATCCACTAAAACGTTATATGACTCAACCTAATAGTCGGTCTGCAAGGTGGGTACACAGAATTCTGTTGCTTTGTATGTGGGTAGGATACGCTAGGAGTTGTCACTACAAGCAAAATCAATGACACCTCTTGTGCCTGGCACCAAAAATATTATATGTGAACCGCTAGTAAATCCCAGTCAAGTTTTGCTGACATCATTACACATAAAGCTGGATTTGTAAAAACAAGAATCATAATGGGCCTACATTTCAATACAGAAATGTCCGTTTATTTTCTTAACCCAGAGTCGATCCAGAATGTTGACTGCTGTTTTCGTAACAAGCACCTCAAAATCTGTATAGTAAATATATTTCCATGTAGGGGCTCGACCCCCGGCCACTCCGTGGCCCACCCCGTATTGGCGCTGCACGCCCCCGATATACTGCTGAGTAACTAAAAAATACAGATAGTAATAACATATTTGACATGTTTAAATACATTTACATTTATCTTGTTTAGTTTAATTCTTATATTCATATTTATAACATGATAAAGGTAAAGTAAATGTGAAATAAAGGTGAGTAATGAAAGATTGGAGCAAGTTGAGGAATTCTGCTATTTGGATAGTATTTTGTCAGATGATGGAAGAGTTAAGAGGGATATCGAAAGGTATGCAGCATTCGGAAACAAAATCAATGAGGCACTATACATATATTTTCAAATCGGACAGTGTCAATATCCGCATAGATTAATAATCCATAATATTATTAACCATAACCCTTCCTGTCCTGTGATGTGTAACTAGTACACATTGCTTCTAAAAACTTTAATATCTCTATAAATATAATAAATACTGGGTTCAGATTTTAGGTACTCCTCCGTAATACATTTACGCATTGAATGAAAAAATAATATTAATAATAATTAGCACTTATCGGCCACATCAGAGATATTTTGTGAAAATCGGGAATAAATTCACCGATACAATCAAACGTGTGCCAGTGTGTGATATAGGTATATCCATTCTAAAAATCCGTATGGGTGAGGGAGCGAAGCTATTCACGTCTCACTCTCACTCTACTTCGGTATATGGGAACGCAAGAAATATAATCTTAGTTTAGTAGCCAGCCGGCTTTTGTTCGAGGTGGTCGCTTCGCCCGTTTTGTGAACGTCGTCCGATGTTTTCAGCAATTAAATTAAAATTAATATCACTTTTAACTTCAAATTTAATTAATTTAAGCGATTGGCTATGAATATTCTTATTTTTCCGATTTTAAATCGCTCATTTTTACATGTGTTGAATACACATCACCGGAACGGGCGGATTTTTTTTAACATAGGAAGGGAAAGGCTAAAGGCTAACTTTGATGTATTGGAGTGAAACGTGGGCGTGGATGAAAATGACTGATATGAGCCGAATAAATGCTGTAGAAATGCGTACACTGAGAAGAATACTTGGGGGGGCAATGTATGACAGAATACAGAATGAAGTGTTGAGGGATAAATGTGAACTCAAGTGTAGAATGGATGTAGAATAGACAATGTATTATAGAATACATAATTAAGGGAGTAGGGATGAAAGTGTACATAAAGTTATCTGTTGAGTAAGATGAAAAAGTGTATTCTGAGATGGTTTGGGCACGTGGAACGAATGAATTCAGGAAGACCAGCAAAACAAATATACAGGGCAAATGTGAGTGGAAGGCGTGGTAGAAGAGGACCAAGAAAAGTATGGTTGGATCAAATGGATGATATTTTGAAAGAAGAAAATTTTAAAAGTCAAAGAAATCGTATCGGCTGTATAGATTTATATGGATGTGGAGAAGACGAACGTTTGTCGAGATATGAATATTTAATGCTCTGTTATCTCTGCCTACCCCAGCAGAAAGGTGTCACTATGGTTTATCGTTAGGCGTTTTTTTTATGGTAAGTATCGTTTACTTTCGGGGAACATAAAAGGCACACATTCTACCATATAATGGTCTAAGATATTCCCATTGTATTGTCGATGCATTGAATCTCTCAAAAGGAACATTCGCCATTCAGAGTGAGAGTGGCATTTGTTAACGCAGGTATATTGCGAATATATGTATATATGCCTTACTTCTTGTTCTATGCAAACTTCTACCCACTAACCCAAATGCCACTAAAATGACTCCTTTTTTACGTGCATAAGTGGCGAAAGTATATTTCAACTTGCAACTTCAAGGAGTTGAAATATGCTTTGGCCAGTTATGCGTGTACAAAAGGAATCACTTTAGTGCCATTTGGTAGTCTTAACTCGAAAATCGATTTTTTGGAGTTTCGTCACTATGATTCTCAACAGGCGATATGCAGGATAAGAATAGGCCAATGTCTCCACCTTTTTAAAATCCATGAAAACAAAGCCCAACACGCGCGTGTGGAATAGATGAGGATACCCTGGAACATGTTTTCTTTGAGTGTTCTCTGCGCACCGCATACAATCTTTACTCAATTGTAAATGTCCTCCATCCGTTCAACATTTCCTACCTACTCGCACTCAATTCTCCATTAATCTAGAGTCACACATCTAAATTTATTGTCCTAAACTCTTTAAATATTCAGAACTACAGTAGTTCTTACATATTCTCACACTGGCCTCCTGTTATTGCCACAAATCATCCTCTTTATAGGATGTTATGCCTGATTAACTAATAATGATACGCTTGTTACTATACTTGAGAAAATGTAGGATGGTTTCTGTGACGTTTGAAACGCCGTGTCTCAAAGGGATGGGGTAAAATCGTTTTTTTTTTACAAATCGAATAGTTTTTTTATAAATCGAATAATGGTTTTTCTCTAAACTGACGTTTAATTCCTAATTTTCATTATACTGACTTTCTTATGTATTGTATGATTTGTATCTATCTTTAAATAGGCCAAGATCCACTATGAATTAATACTAATTACGAATATTTAGTTTTATGTATAAAAAAAATCGTAAATCCAATTATCGTATACCCCATCCCTAGCCAATGCAGACTAACGTAGTGACTTTTGATAAACGTCGCCAAATATTATTTGATTTTAACAAACTGCCACATTTTTGCTAATTTGTAACAAGATGTATTAATTTGTCATTATTGTTAGTTTTATGTAATGTATTTACCTAAATAACTTGCTATTTATTAGAATCGAGGCTTATATTAAAGTTGATAAAATAATTAAAATTACTGAACGTCGTTACAAGGTTGTATTGGGGCAAAATTGTGAACTGTCAGGGACCATGCTACATTTTATCAAGTACGAGTATAATAACAAATCTTAGTACTTTACCAGTATAAAATATGTGTTCCACAGTTACGTAAATCTATTGGCTATATTTGGTAATATTTTGTAATATACTGAATTTAAATTAGCATATTAATTATTAAATTATTTTAACCTTATTAAACCTGAATTAATTCTTTCTAAGGTTTTAAAAAAATATTCGTGCTTGTGAGTGTATTATTTACTCTAAATGCAATAATATGTCGTATTAGTTTAGATAGATGGCGCTCAAAACGTTCAAGGTCGATAATACAGTATTCTACACTTCATTTGTTATCATTGGGAACAGAAATATATCGCAAGGCTGTTTACAAAGTGCTTATGAACTCTGTGTCCATTGTAATGGGCATCGTCAGGTCTGAAGAGGTTAAATAATTACTTTGTAATTATTATTACTGCTTTATTATATCTACACGTTAGTTTAAGATAAAGTTTTGTATTTTTGTCAATAATTTTAAATATTTGTATTAACTTGTATTTTATGCATTTGTTTGTAAAATACATTATCGTGTCGTTAAAAACATGAAATATTACTGAAATGTTATATACTCGTATATAAAACACAATTGTAAAAGCGTTCTTCAAATGATAAAATATTATAAAATAGAGCTAAATATATGTACCCGGCGGTAAGTAATACACATCGGGCTAAAGAAAGAGACTGTCCGCCCTTATCGGCTAACTTTGGCTTTGTAGAGCGTCGTCTCTGTCGCACGATGCGATAACAGTTTCGCGACGGAACACGTGTATGAATGACAGAGACGACGCTCTACAAAGCCGAAGTTAGCCGATTATGGCCGACAGTCTCTTTCTTAAGCTCGATGTGTATTACTTACCGCCGGGTACCGTAAAAACCATTTTAGTGCCTGCTACTATAGATGTATAGATGTGAAACATGGGCGTGGAAAAATATTGAAAGCAGACGAATAAAAATGCTGTGAAAATGCGTGTACTAAGAAGAATATATGGGGTAACAATGTATGACAGAATACGGAATGAAGTGACTAGGGATTAATATGAAATTAGGGTTGTATTTTATTGTATTACACTTTTGTTGTATACAGTACAACCTGGCGGGATTATTGCCATGTGACAATATCTTCCACCCAATCAGAAATATGTTAAAAAGGCCTTGAGTGAAAATCAAGCAGGAATCCTTGTAAAAAAATCTGGTTTCGAACGGGAATCGAACCAGCAAACTTCGGGTTGGGAGACAAGCGTCTTACCAACTAGGCCACGGAGTTCGTTATGTGTTGAGTAAGATGAAGACGAACAGCATTCAGAGATGCTTTGGGAACATGTAACGAATAAATGAAGAAAGACCTACACAGAAACTATGTTGTGCAAATTTGAGTGGAAGTCGTGTAGAAGAAGATCAAGGAAAATATGGTTAGATCAAGTGAATGATATATTGAAAGAAGGTCATGTAAGAAATCAGAGAAATCGTAGGAGCTGTATGAGAAGGTGTAGGGATGTGGAAGATGTTAAGGATGTGTGCGTCGAGATAGGAAAAGTAAGCATTCTGATCTCTGCCTACCCCGACAAGGAAACAGCGTGGTAGTATGTATTAATATTATTTTTTCAGTAACGTTCTTAGAGGAGTAAAGTACAAATTACTGCACCTGACCATCCAAGGCAAAATAGAAGGTCGAAGAGATGTTGGCATGAGGGAAATCTCCTGGCTCCGCAATATACGTGATTGGACTGGCATAAGGAGCGTTGGGGATCTTTTTCGGGCTGCCGGGGACAAAGATGTATACTGTCAGGTGATAGTCAACGTTGGGGGGACCTGAAATGATACTAGGAAGAAGAAGTAACGTTCTTCTTCCGTAAATCACATTTGGTGATACACCCATATCTCGTTTTAAGGAAAAGGTGCGGTTTTATTTAGAGCAGTGCTACTCAAACTTTTTATATTACGGGCCCCGAAATCTGAAAATAGAAATGTAAGGCTCCTAAAAATTTTTTTTAATCGACCACCAGTATTTTATTTTTCATTAATTGTTATTTTAAAAATAATACTCGCTTTTCTCATAATTTACTCGGTTACAAAGAAGTTTTTAAACTGGGTTCCAGCGAGAATCGAACTCGCAACCTCCGGGTCAGAAATCAGGCGTCTTACCAACTGGACCATGGAGTTTGTCTCATGAGAACGATATATAAATGAAATTTACAATAATTTTGATATTTGTAGAAGCCGCGCGATCGTTTTCCCGCAGTGGAATGGAACCACGCGCTCACGTTACGGTTGAGACTTTGCTGTAGCTCAGCGGTATCCTAAAGATGAAAACGACTCCATTTTATATGATGTTTTGTTATACTTCCAGGTGTCAGGGCTGGCCGCTAAGGTGTGATGGTGTAGGCGTACAGGCCAGGGCAGCGGGATGTCGCGCCGCGGGCCCTGTGCGGATTGCGACCCTTCGACGGCCTCCACGGCGTCAGTCTCCAGCGATCTTCACAAGGTACAACATAATCATATACATACATATCATCACACCGTGCCCCTTGCGAGGTAGGCAGAGATAACAGATCTCCATTTTTTTCTATCTAAGCATACAATCTTCGCATTCTCCACATTCATACATCACGTCATTCACAATTTTCTATAATTCATACTTTTAACTTAACCTTTCAATTTTTTTTATCATCCACTTTGCACTGATTTCTCCTGCTACACAAAGAGGGTCTGCTTCTAGCGTTAGCTTATTCGTTAGGAAGAATATCAGCCAGGATTCTTCTCATACTGCTAGGCGGTGCCGAGACTATATCCACAGTGTCACTCAGTTGGTTCAATATCTCTATACCACGCGTGACTGAGTGTTTAGCCATGATATTCCTTCTCTGTTCTATAATACGTACCAAATTGGTATCTCTATATGAGAGAGTTTGGTGTCTATCCATGGCTTTATCCTACTCAGTTTCTGCTGAGCATGCTCGGGTATAACTCCTTGAGCGTAAGAAGAGATCTGCGTCTCCTGGTATACGTTGTCAGACTCGGTCTAGGAGTTGTGAACTGTCCAGCATTACTACAAAGATTAGCGTTAAATGTTCCTAACAATTACACTAGACTGCGCCGGCAAGACCTGTTCTCAATAACATACGCAAGAACGGGTCTTCCAGCCGCTATGCCTGTTGGAAGGGCCTTAACTCTTCTGAACGGGACTGCTTCGGATATTGACATATTTCATATCACATTACCAAAAGCAAAAGTTAATTATCTTCTTAGATTGAGCGCGTTAGAAAGCACTCATCAACGTACTTAAGTGACTTTGAATATGTGTGTATATATGCATGCATATACATTACTTTTTATTTTATATGATTTAAATTTTTTTAATTCTGTATAATTTTTCATTATTTTTAATGTTAACACATCTTGTATTTTTCAAAGTAATTGGGCTAAGCCTGTTTTGAAAACATAAATAAATAAATAATAAATAGTATTATAGAACAGAGGGTGATTCCTGGCACGGCTATATTTATAGGGGACATACGAGTATATGTTAAACTTAGTGCTTCTAGAATTGCGGGACAGTTAAAACTAACCTGAAAAACCTTTAGTAGGAATATCGCAATGGATTCTTGCCTTCTAGTTTCGAGGCTTCTATAGTTACACACCGTGAGAAGTCCGACATGGTGAGCATATTTTGGGTAATCCCCCTTTGTTCTGTACCATAGATATCTGAGGATTTATTTTGTATTTGTTCTATATTGTTTTTATATTTGAGCTGATGAGGAGCCCAAACTGTAGATGCATATTCTAATTTGGTTCTAATTAGATAATTATATAAGTTTCGAAGAATGTCGGTACTGTTAAATTTTCTTGATGTTCTCATTATAAAACCGAGTAGTTTTTAATAGTCCGATATTAAACACGAGACATTTATTTTCGCAAAACAGGCTTAGCCAAATTACTTTGAAAAATACAAGAAATGTTAATATTAAAAATAAAGAAAAAATATATAGGATAAAAAAAGTTATATAAAATAAAAAATAATGTACATATATGGTATGCATACATATATATGTATGGTACACACAAACATACACATATATTAAAAGTCACTTAAGTACGTTGATGAGTGCTTTCTAACGCGCTCAATCTTAGAAGATAATTTACTTTTGCTTTTGGTAATGTGATATGAAATATGTCAATATCCGAAGCAGTCCCGTTCAGAAGAGTTAAGGCCCTTCCAACAGGCATAGCGGCTGGAAGACCCGTTCTTGCGTATGTTATTGAGAACAGTTCTTGCCGGCGCAATCTAGTTGTATTAACGAACGTGAGTCCGAGATCAAATGTTACGTCCAAATCTTTGAATTCAGAAACTCTGTTTAATGCAACTCTGTATAGTATACTGATGGTGGATTGGTGAAAATAATCGACTATATGATACACAGACACATTTATTTATATTGAACAGGAGATGATTTTGGTCAGTCCAGGAAACTATATAGTCTTAAGTAACTGTGCAGTCATGAAGTGATTTGGTCCAGACACGTTTCCAGCTTCTTGTTCTAATATTTTTAAACTGTCAATAATATTGAGTATACCGAAAAAGTTTGGGAACCACTGTCTTAGTTGGACCTACTCTTAATTACCATTTTTTCAATCCACACATGTGATTGCACTTAAGTGACAGCTATCGTCCTCTTTTGCAGTACCACGTGGCATGCACGTGCGGTGGCGCGGCTCAATATGCGGAGTGCGCGAGCGCCGGCCCCGCTGAACCCCCTGGGCCCGGAACCGGAGCGCCCGTCAAGGAGCCCCGCCCGCCGGCGCTTCCGCCTAGACCTCCGCCAAGACCCAGGGCAAGGAACACACTAGGTAAGTTAAACATGTATGCATTACGATTATTTACATATGTACATACCGTCACGTCGTCTTCTTGTCGGGATAGGCAGAGAGGAGAGAGCGCCATACTTTCCTATCGCGACATACATCTTTCACCTGTTTTACGTCCATATACCTTCTCATGCAGCTCCTACGATTTATTTGACTTTTTACATTTCCTTTTTTTTAAACATGCACTAGATCTAACCAAACATTCCTCAAAGCAACCAAACGTTGCACTCACATTTGCGCGATGTATTTGTTTTTTAGTCTTTCTTTTTTCATACGCTCCGTGTGCCCAAACCATCTCAACGTACTCTTCTTCATCTTACTTGACACATTAGCCTTAATTTCACATTCATCCCTTTTCACTTCATTCCGTATTCTAGCATACATTGCCATTCTATGTATTCTTCTTAATGCACGCATCTCTACAGCATTCATTCGACTCTTCTCAGTCTTTCCACGTCCATGTTTCACTCCCATACATCAAAGTTGGTACCAAAGTGCCCTTGTGGACTTATCATCTTTACAGATTAAACTGTTTGAGTATGTCTGTTTTAGTGCCCCGTTGACATGGTTTTTATCACTATACGCCGTTCGATGTCCTTTTTAACCTTTCTCTTCCTGTGCTAAAAAAAATCCGCCCGTTCCGGCACACATGTAAAAATGAGCGATTTAAAATCGGAAAAATAAGAATATTCATATCCAATCGCTTAAATTAATTAAATTTGAAGTCAAAAGTGATAATAATTGAAATTTAATTGTTGAAAACATGAAAAAAACATCGGCCAACGTTCACAAAACGGGCGAAGTGACCACCTCTACCGAGAACCGCCGACCTACTGAGCGAGAGAGCGAGCGAACTTAGATTCTATTTCTTGCGTTCCCTTATACCGAAGTAGAGTGAGAGTGAGACGTGAATAGCGTCGCTTCCTCACCCATAGCGGTTTTTTAGAATGAATATACCTACGTCACACACTGGCACACGTTTGATTGTATCGGTGAATTTATTCCCGATTTTCACAAAATATCTCTGATGTGGCCGATAAGTGCTAATTATTATTAATATTATTTTTTCATTCAATGCGTAAATGTATTACGGAGGAATACCTAAAATCTGACCCCAGTATTTATTATATTTATAGAGATATTAAAGTGTTTAGAAGCAATGTGTACTAGTTACACATCACAGGGCAGGATGGGTTAACAACGAAAATTTTGTCTTGACGATATCTACCCGATAAATACACAACTTTTTTTCGGACAACATATTATATTTATCAATGTGTACTAGTTACACATCACAGGACAGGAAAAGTTAACTCTTCCATCATCTGAGGAAATACTATATAAATAGTAGAATCCCTCAACTTGCTCCAATCTTTCATTACTCACCCATATATCGCATTTTGCAACATTCATTCTTAGATCTTTCTCTTCGCATCTCTCATACAATTTACTCTGCAATTCATTTTCACTCTCCGCCAACACTATCATTTCATCTGGAATACTTAGTGAAAATGCTGTGTCTTGTTGGATTCGGAAAGACGTAACAAAGAATATCAGAAGGAATGAAATTAAATCAAGTTAAGAAGTTTGTATAGATTGCCTGGAACTATAACTTGTGAAAGTGAAATAATTTTATGTCTCTCCAGGACTAACATGATTGTAAGTTATTTTATCGCAAATATTTTCAAATTCAGTAAAAAAAATAACTTATCAAAAAATAAATATGAAAATAAAATTATGCAAAGTATTCGTAATCACACTGTACCTCGCTCTATGGAATGCTTTTTAAAATTTCCCGCTCTGCTGATATTGGGGTAGTTCCGTGACGTAAATTTAACAAATATATCCATCTCTCTTTTTACCCATCCATATCAACCATAAAGAACGAGATACAAAATACTAACCATCAATATGTAATTTTCCCGCCGTGCCGCGTCTTTGTCTCTCATGCAAACATCAACGACAAGAAAACGAGACAGGATTATTTGTCGGAAATTGCCGAAGGAAAATTTGATTTTGGAATTCGTTTACCGGGAAAATTGTTTTATTTTTTTTCACTAAAATGTCAACATTTTGAGGTTATGTTTGTTAGTGCATTTTTGCGATGTATTTTTCTGCGAAATAATCTTAAAATTACTCTGTCGAGTTATGAAATTGAATTCTTTGGCGAATTATTCGAAAATAATCGTATATCAAATGGGAAAAAAGTCGCGGTTTAGATTTTAGATGGAAAATTACGTTTTTAAGTGAAATGCATTTTTTTTAATATGTCCTTTTTAAAGCCATTTTTCTCGTATACTTGTATTGAAAACATCTTTTTTTAGATTCTGTAATGTGCAATAGTGTTTTTATAACCATTTTTAGTCCTTTTTTACAATCTAAATTATAATTATACATTTAAAAAAGGACGTTTAGAGAGTAGACTCCTCAAAGGATGCTCTAAATACATTATTTTTCTTTTATTATACACATACCGTAACACCATTTTCTTATTGGGGTAAACAGAGAGGACAGACTACAAAAAAATCCTATCCGACGACTTCCATGACCTACTTGGTAAAACGCTTGTCTCCTAACCCGGAGGTTACCGGTTCGATTTTAATAATTCTGGTTTCCACTTAAGGCCTCTTAATTTTTGGTTGGTTGGAAGAGATTGCCTTGTGGCAATAAGCCCTCCAAGTTGTATTGTATACTACGAAAGTGTAATACAACACAATATACTTTGTCTCTTCTACATTCGTACATCTTATCATACAGCTCATTCTGATTATTTTATTCTACTTACCTTACCTTTCAAAATTTCATTCACTTGGTCCAACCATACTTTTCTCGTTTGATCTCCACTACGATTACCATTTATGTTTGTATTATAAATTTGTTTAGATATTCTATCATCACCCTTCCGTTCAATATGTCCAAAACACCTCAACATGCTTTTTTCCCCCATGTTAAAGATATCAGGTTTTAGCTCACATCCATATTTAACCTTTCCCTTCCGGTGCTAAAAAAAAATCGCGCATTCCGGTGCTGTGTATTCAATACACATGTAAAAATGAGCGATTTAAAATAGTAAAAATAAGAATATTCATAGCCAATCGCTTAAATTAATTAAATTTGAAGTCAAAAGTGATAATAATTGAAATTTAATTGCTGAAAACATGAAAAAAACATCGGCCGACGTTCACAAAACGGGCAAAACGACCACCTCAAATGGCTGCCCGAAAGCTACTGAAGCGAGCGAACTGAGATTCTATTCTTGCGTTCCCATATACCGAAGTAGAGTGAGAGTGAGACGTAAATAGCGTCGTTTCCTCACCCATATGGACTTTTAGAATGAATATACCTACGTCACACACTGGCACACGTTTGATTGTATCGGTGAATTTATTCCCGATTTTCACAAAATATCTCTGATGTGGCCGATAAGTGCTAATTATTATTAATATTATTTTTTCATTCAATGCGTAAAGGTATTACGGAAGAATACCTAAAATCTGAACCCGGTGTTCATTATATTTAGAGAGGTATTAAAGTTTTTAGAAGCAATGTGTACTAATTACACATCACAGGGAGGGAAGGGTTAATAAAAATAATAATAAAAGAGCGCCCTTAAGAAGAAAGCAAACTCTTCTCAAGGGTGCTCCAACCCTAGATCAACAATGAAATACAAAAAAAATGTTGAATGTAAGGATAAGAAAACCCCCGTGGTCTAGTTGGTAAAATGTCTGCCTCCCAACCTGGAGGTTGCAGGTTCAAATCCCACTGGAACCCTATTTTTTTTCTAAAGGATTCCAGTCTGGTGTTCACTTAGAGCTTATTTAACATCTTTCTTGGTGGTTGGAAGAGATTGCCTCATTGCAATAAATCCGCCAGGTTGTACTGTGTACAATGAAAGTGTAATACAATACAATACAATATGAAGATGTTAGATGTGGCCATTACATTAGGTACTTTATATGTTAATAAAAAGTAGCTGCGGCCATTAGATTAGGTACTTTATATGTTAATAAAAAGTAGCTGCGGCCATTAGATTATGTACTTTGTATGTTAAGAAAACGTAACTGCGGCCATTAGATTAGGCACTTTATATGTTAAGAAAAAATTGCTGCGGTCATTAGATTAGGTACTTTGTATGTTAATAAAAAGTAGCTGCGGCCATTAGATTAGGTACTTTATATTAGGTGTACAAATAAGTTTCCGCCGTTTTTTATCAAAAATTGGGCATTTATTGTGAAAGAACGGAACCTCATGTTTTATTCGAAGTATTGCCCATCGCTTGCCACTACCTTTTCCCATCTTTCTGGCAGCATACGGATACAGCGTCGGAAGAATGCTTCATCTTTTGAGGCTATCCACGAATCGACCCAATTTTTGGTATCTTCATATGATGTGAAGTGCTGCTCAGACAGGTCATGCGTCATCGATCGAAACAAGTGAAAATCAGAAGGAGCAATGTCTGGTGAATACAGCGGGTGGGGTAAAACTTCCCAATTGATTGTTTCCAAAAAGGTTTTGACCGGCGCCGCAACATGTGGACGAGCATTATCATGCAGGAGAATAATTTTGTCGTGTCTGGAGTAGCAGTGGGCGCGCTTTTCCTCGAGTGCTCGACTCAATCTCATCAATTGTGCTCGGTAGACAGCCCCAGCAATGGTTTCGTTCGGTTTGAGCAACTCATAATACACGACACCAAGCTGATCCCACCAAATACACAACAAGAGTTTTTTTCCATGAATATTTGGCTTAGCTGTAGATGTTGAAGCATGGCCAGGGGTTCCCCATGATTTCTTCCTTTTTGGATTATCATAGTGGATCCATTTTTCATCACCAGTGACTATACGGTGCAGAAAACCCTTTCGTTTATGCCTGGCAAGCAGCATTTCACATGTGGAAAATCGGCGTTCAACGTTTCTCGGTGTCAGTTCATATGGAACCCAATTTCCTTGTTTTTGAATCATTCCCAATGATTTCAACCTATGTGAAATTGCTTGTTGAGTCACTCCTAATGTAAGTGCAAGTTCTTCTTGCGTTTGGCACGAATCTTGATCCAATAATACTTCCAATTCCGCGTCTTCGTACACTTTCGGCCTTCCGCTACGTTCTTTGTCTTCGATGTCAAATTCACCGTTCTTAAACTTTTGAAACCACTCACGACAACTTCTCTCACTTAAGGCAGCCTCACCATATGCTTCTACAAGCAATCGATGCGCCTCAGCTGTAGATTTCTTCAAATTGAAGAAGTAAATCAAAAGTTCCCGCAAATGACGCTTATTCGGCTCAAAACTTGACATTTTCGAACCCAAAAAAATATGTTATACTGATAAAAATTCACTAATATTTCAAGGTCATGTTGTTGACAGATGTCCAACCTTACGATAATGACATTTTACATCTGACAATTTTAACCATAACTTACTGGTGGCGCCAACTTTTGTCAAACGACGGTGACTTATTTGTACACCCAATATGTTAATAAAAAGTAGCTGCGGCCATTAGATTAGGTACTTTATATGTTAATAAAAAGTAGCTGCGGCCATTAGATTAGGTACTTTATATGTTAATAAAAAGTAGCTGCGGCCGTTAGATTAGGTACTTTATATGTTAAGAAAAAGTAGCTGCGGCCATTAGATTATGTACTTTGTATGTTAAGAAAACGTAACTGCGGCCATTAGATTAGGCACTTTATATGTTAAGAAAAAATTGCTGCGGTCATTAGATTAGGTACTTTGTATGTTAAGAAAAAGTAGCTGCGGCCATTAGATTAGGTACTTTATATATTAAGAAAAAGTAGCTGCGGCCATTAGATTAGGTACTTTGTATGTTAAGAAAACGTAACTGCGGCCATTAGATTAGGCACTTTATATGTTAAGAAAAAATTGCTGCGGTCATTAGATTAGGTGCTTTATATGTTAAGAAAAAATAGCTGCGGCCATTAGATTAGAAATCTGTATTTGTTTAGAAAAAAATATATTTTGTAAAAAAAACCACAGAAAGACGAACTACAAATAAAACCTTTGTAGTTTTTCCTATATATGGTAGTAACAGTTTTGGTTTTAGGTGGAGTGTAATGTATTGTATTACACTTTCATTGTATACGCAATGCGGCAATCTCTTCCAACCAACCAGATAGATATTAAAGAGGCCTTAAGTGAAAACTAGATTGGAATCCTTTGTAAAAAAATCTGGGTTCTAGTGAGATTTGAATCCGCAACCTCTAGGCTGGGAGACAGGCGTCTTACCAACTAGGCCACGGAGATCGTCAATCTGTGTGGTGCTCATATAAAATCATAAATTTTGATAAGATATCCTTAAAAGGGTTGTCTTCAAATGCTTCCTAAAGCTCCACACACTATCCGTATATCTTTAACACTTTGAGGTAGATGAAGATCGATTCAATTGAAATAATACTCGAGAAAACGAACGTTAACCATAAATAAAGATCATCGATTCATTAAATATTACGCAATAATGATAGAACTGTTGCAATAACAAAAAAAAAGATAATTAAAATGATGAAAGAACAACTGTTATTGACTAGAATTAATCAAGGAGTAGACTATAATTATAATGGTATATTGTGCACAGCTCTAGAAATATCCAAATGGCAAAAAATCTAATAAATCACAATTTACTTTAAAAATATTGTTTATAGTTAAGGCATTAACCCTTCCCTTACGGTGATAAAAATAATACGCGTGCTCCGGTGTTGGGTAGTGAGTACGCAATAAAAAATTAGCGATTTTAAATCAGAAAAATAAGAACATTCATAGATAATCCCCTTAATTAATTATAATTGAAGTTAAAAATTATAATAATTGAGATTTATTTGCTGAAAACATTAAAAAACCATCTGAAAACATTAAAAAACGCTCACGGAACGGGCGTACGTCTAACCTATTTGCAAGCCTAGAGGCTACTAGCGGCGCGGAACGTCAGTCGCATACCCCGGCGCATACGCCTTTGCTTGCGACGTTGAGACAATTCAGCTCCTCGCAATTCAGTCTAGTATGCAAGAGTGAGATGCGAATATAGTGTCGCGCTTCCCGCATACTATTCACCTATCGTCAAGACGAGGCACTCGCAGCGTTTAAATGCGAATTTGTTTTCGATCTTTACAAAACACCTCGATGTAGTCGATAAATTCTGATTATTATTAATATTATTTTTTAAATCAATGCGTAAATATATTATGGAGGAATACCTAAAATCTTAACCTTGTATTTATAATATTTATAGAGATATTGATGGTTATTTGAAGCAACGTGTAGAAGATACCCAACACAGGGAAGGAAAGGTTAACGTTGTGGAGGCTTAAAGACATTGTAATTTATTTTTATCAAACACTGTTTATTCCACATATTTTGTGACGGTATAACCCTACCGGTTTCAAGGCTTTCACCTCATCTTCGAGGGAGCACAAACAAGACAATCTTGTTTGCGCTCCCCTGAAGATGAGGTGAAAGCCGTGAAACCGGTAGGGTTATACCATCACAAAAAAGTGGAATAAACGGTGCTTGATAAAAATAAATTACAATTACTTTAAAAAGTCTAACAGAGGATAACAAATCAAGTCTGGCAACTGCAGCAAAGCCCGAGCGTAACCTTACGTTTCCTTTCTGTATTTATTTATTTATATTTTTTAAACAAAACAGTACAGTTCATGTAGACTATTTGTTATGTTATATTAAATTTATAAAACTCCAAGGCAGTTTATAAACTGTTGCTTCCAAGTAGCGGAATAATATTATATATTTATAATATTTGTGAGATGGTGAAAATATAACTGAATCATGTCATCATATTGAGGGGCGACGGCATCTGTTGATTCCTCGCTGCGAAGATGATAGTGCTCAGTACGTGTAGCTTCATCAGGCTTCAATACCATGATAATACCGCACGGAGAATAGCATCGCAACCGCCTCCGCCTTATTCCGAAGTCGTGGGTAAGTTCCAGGGTTAATTAATGATCTTTTTAAGAGTTGAACATAATTACAGCGAAACTTGGTTATAAGGAGATCTAAGGAATTGTCAAAAAGTCCTTGTTTAACCCTTAGGCCGAGGCCACACCAAAATGCTTCGTTAGGCGCTAAGCTAGATTTTACGTGACTCATATACTAGGTGACTTCATGCCTGGCCACACCAAAGTGCTACGTACAAATTCATTTGACAGTCTGGAGCGGTTGAGTCAACACACGATGCCACTCTCAAAACTAACCAATTTCATTACAACTTACCTTATCTTTATTTACTTCCTGCGCAACTTCATTCCAAAGTGATTTTATTACAGGTACATTTTTGTATAATTTGCTCGATGGGTTCTACAAAGGCTCCCTTTTATACACAGCTGTCATTAAAACTTCCGTCATCTTGTAAATTAACCGACACGTCTGTTCGCTAGGAGATTCATTCGATGAATAATCGTCATGCAACGTGGCGCGAAGCGTGCAGTGTGGCCACTAAATAGGTTCCACGGAAAAATAGGTTCCACGTTACTATAAGTGCTACAGCTTGACAGCTATGGCGACTATGTTACATTGACAAATAAAGTAAGGTACTGTGACTGTAAATAAAGTTTTGTGTTGATATCTTTCGTTTTTATTTAGTTATGCTAAAAGGTTCTTCACTTTCTGGACGACCCACGTATATAATCTATTTACTATGTTGCCGTGCTGTGTATTTTTGCGGGTTCGGAACGGATTAATCCAATCTACATTACTTCATATAAGAAAAATTCTTCACTTATCGAACAGCCTTCTGGAACAAATTAAGTTCAAAAACTGAGTTTCCATTTTATTTATTCTCTATTTGTTGCTTTCTACCATCAAAAACATAGATAGGGTAAATATTTCGAGTGGTGGGGTGCGTATTCTTCGGACAAGATGACGGTTTCTTTGGAGCTTTGAAGACCCTTTTTTTTTCATGTTGGATGGTTGATTTTTTTATCCATTTTGCACGGATTTCTTCTGTTACACAAAGAGGGTCTGCTCTTAGAGTTAGCTTATTCGTAAGGAAGAATATCAGCCAGGATTCTTCTCATACTGCTAGGCAATGCCGAGACTATATCTACAGTGTCACTCAGTTGGTGTGTTTAGCCATGATATTCCTTCTGTAAGTTGGTACGTATTATAGAACAGAGGGTGATTCCTTGCCTTGCACGGCTATATTTATTAGGAACATATAAACTTAGTGCTTCTAGAATCGCGGGACAGTTAAAGCAACCTTGAAAAATCTTCAGTAGGAATATCGCAATGGATTCTTGCCTTCTTGTTTCGAGGCTTCTATAGTTACACACCGTTAGAAGTTCGACATGGTGAGCATATTTTGAATAATCGCCCTTTGTTCGGTACCATAGATATCGGAGGAATTTTTGTTTTTATAGAAGCACCATCTGTTTCGTCACTGGATGGTGTTATTGTTAAAGTAGGAAGAAGTCTTCTGGTGCGATGTGTTAAGGATTTTTGAAGAAAATAATTTATCATTATACTAAAATATTTCATAATCATCCTGTTGTATAGCTTAAAATCGTAACTTAAAATCGTAACTCCCATGATAGTCTCTGACGACTCCTCTCCATCCATCCCTGCACTCCGTGGCTCGAAGGGCAGTTGTTAAGGGTAGTCCAGTTGCGTCTCTCACTTGGCCAGTCCAACGCATTGGGATTTATTCAACGCAAACGAAAACGCTCTTTAAGAGAACTTTTCTATCACCAATATGTCCAAGATTCAAAAGAAAACACATACATGAAAATGATCTATCGAGATATGAATGTCTTTTTTCCATTTTCCAGGTGGCACAGGTCGCAGTGAGATCTCTCCGTCACGTGACGGAACTACAGCTCGCGCCACCAGCAGCAGTAACAATGCGAGCGGAGGGGGAGCGAACAGCCCCGCTGGAATCGGGGCGGGCGCTGGCCCCCGCAAATACGTGTGGTGGTGTCTGGGCATGGGGGCCACGGCGTGCTTGCTCGGAGGGATGCTGCTGGCCGCTGCGATGCTGCTGCGTGCTCACACGGATAGTCTGCACCATCTGGAGACGATACCGACACCGGTTCCTGCAGCTATGGTAAAGGAGTTTTTTTAATAATGATTGATTTTTCTTTTATTATTGTGATAGTCTTAATTTCAATCTCAGTCTTTTGATTTTGTGTAAATCTTAATTTTTGTTATTTCCAGCTGGTTGCCACGGGTTTATGCATAATGAGTCTGGCCAGAAGAAGAAACCGGTACAGCTATTTGGTAAGTATTTACTATATTATAGTCTAAAAGCCCTAGAGTAATACTTGACTTTCGCCAGGGAGTTTTGGGACTTAAATAGCGAAGGCACCCAAATAAAAAAAATAATTATTTGAATCTGGTATATGAATTCATCTTCTTTCAATAACATACACGCGATAGTCGTGTGCGAGTGTTGTTGCCTTTTCACACGCGGGATAGTACTCCAATTCTTCAAATCCACTGGAGTGTATTTGTCACAAATGTCTCAGTCCTGCAATACTCTGATTGTAAACCTGTCGAGGATATGGCTTATCATAGGCTCCCGAAACCTGTAAATATAAAACCGTTTTTTTTTTAATAGAAAATACACATTTATTGTATGAAAATGGTAAAAAATATTTTATTCAAAGTATTGCCCATCGCTAGCTACACATTTTTCCCATCTCTCTGGTAATTTGGGGATGCCACGCCAAAAAAACTGAGCAGCATTTCGCAAGTGTTTTTTCGGTTTTCCTGCTGTCTTTCATTCAGTTCATGTGGAACCAATTTTCCCACCTTCTGGATCTTTCCCATGGTTTGCAAACGTATGGAGACGGCTTCTCGTGTCACATTTAATTGATTCGCGAGTTGTTGTTGCGTTTGAGTGTCATCCTCATCCGACAATGCTTGCAATTCGGCGTCTTCAAACTTTCTCGGTGGTCTTCGACGTTCTTTGTTTCTCACGTCAAAATCGCCACTTTTGAATTTTTTAAACCACTCAATGCACTGTGATTTACCAAGTTTATATGCCCTAATAAATATAGCCGTGTAAGAAATCACCCTTTGTTATACATACCAACTTACAGGACGAATATCATAGCTAAACACTCAGTCACGCGTGGTATAGAAATATTGAACCAACTGAGTGACACTGTGGATATAGTCTCGGCACCGTCTAGCAGTATGAGAAGAATCCTGGTTGATATTCTTCCCAACGAATAAGCTAACGCTAGAAGCAGACCCTCTTTGTGTAACAGGAGAAATCCGTGCAAAGTGGATAAAAAAAACAATCTCAGGTTTGAAAACTTTCTTCCACCAATAGCAATCTCGCCATCCCAGTCTTCAAGCGCTCTCCTCGGGAGAAAGGATGCACCCTTGCCGTACACCCTTTTGGACTTAACTGTTGGGACTTGGTGTTTTGACATTGACTTAAAACCATCAAGTGGCAGTGTTTGTGACAGCTTCAATTTGATTATTTGTTCATGTACTAGTATAGTTCAATGGTGTTGCAGATTAAGGTGGTCGGAGCCTGCTGCCTGGTGTGTGCCCTGACCTGCGTCCTCGTCACCATCACCACGACTGTCATACACATGAACAGGTAGGCTCTTCCTCCTCATACTGTCATCTTAAGAGGAGCATGGCCGTACGGTAACAAACTGGACTTCCGTGCCAAAGGTTGTTGGTTTGAACCCTGCGCTGTGCTACTCCCCTCGAACGACACAGGTATTTTTTCCGCTTTGTATTCAGCGGTATATGGATACCTATGAATTCGGTCATAATTAAAAAACAAAAGAAAAAAATCGTCTTCACTTCAGGTGTGCCATCAGATATCGAATCCAACGGTCTGATCGATGGGTTTGCTGGTGTGCAACAGCTCACTCACAAAATTCTATAATTCTATAAAAGTCTATAGGACTACCTTTCCGTTATAAGCACAGGCTTCCGAAGCATTATCTGTTGTCTGACTAGTCCACCTACAGTATTAGCTGGGACGACCAAGGTCTGAGTGAAATGCAGGTAGACTGAATGAGTAGACATGTATGTCTTAAAGAATTTGTATGAAAATAATTAGTTGTAAGAATTGTTATCTAGTTATAAGTTAATACAGTTTCCGGTGGTAAGTAATACACATCAGGCTTAAGAAAGAGACTGTCGGCCATAATCGGTTAACTTCAGTTTTGTAGAGTGTCGTCCATACACGTGTTCCGTCGCAATTTGCTCTTCCTAGATACCAGTCTGTTAGCGCATCATGTGACAGAGACGACACTACAAAGCCGAAGTTAGCCGATTGCGGCCGTCAGTCTCTTTCTTAAGCCCGATGTGTATTATTAACTGTATTTTTGGTTATTTCTTTGATATGTTTTTTATAAATAGAACTTTGCTCCATTTATAGTTATTTCCCAAAAATCTCTCCGCTCTTGGCCAAAATCATCCCATGCCTCCCTCACCCCTCAGCCCCCAACCGTTGAAGCGTGTATATCGGTACCAATTCGAAAAGCATTTAGTCTTGTATGTGCTCCCCTGAAGATGAGGTGTGCACCTTGAAACCGGTAGGGTTATACCGTCACAAAAAAGTGGAATAAACAGTGTTTGATAAAAACAAATTATAATGTCTTTAAACCTCCACAATGTTAATGCCTTAACTATAAACAACAAGAGAGCTGATGGCGTCAGTGGAAGGTGGAGAGGGGGAGAGAAGTTATTGTTTGGAAGATCCTTGGAGTTCTTTGCTTAAAAACCTGTCCAATGTTGAGAGTCAATGCGAGACTGACCGCGTGACTCAGACTCTGTCGGGACGGACCGCTTGGTATAAACGAACTAATGCTGAGTCGAATGGTACTAAATAAATTTAACGAATGCTGAGTTGTAGGAGTAGAGAGGTGGATAAATTGTGGTGTTCTACTTTTAATTGAATTATACAAAAAAGACATAGCTATAATAATACAAGAGTAGAAATGTTGTCTTTTAATTGAATTATCCAAAAAAGACATAGCTATATTAATACAAGAGTAGAAATGTTGTCTTTTAATTGAATTATCCAAAAAAGACATAGCTATATTAAGACAAGAGTAGAAATGTTGTCTTTTAATTGAATTATCCAAAAAAGACATAGCTATAATAATACAAGAGTAGAAATGTTGTCTATTTAATGACACTTTTCAAAATTTGCTAACCATACAATAGAGATACATAAATCATAATTTCAAAGATAGGAAAGTCAAAGTAATTTTTGTGGCTTCCAGACTACAGACACTGAGAAAGTGCGTCTACACGGAGAAGACCAGGACATGCACCTGCTACTCGGTGCTGGTAGATGGACAGAATGCTCCTGATGATGAGGAAGGTACGTACATAAGTTTATCTGTTCATGAAGAGATAGCAAGGGGAAAGTAAAGGAAACAGAACAGCACTCCTGGGTTTGTGTGTAGGAACATGTCCAGACGTCTCATACACTGGTTCAATGTCACAGCACTCACTACACTATTTGGCAGTATTATCATTATAGCCAGGCAGCATGGATGCTGTTAATATCTATGTCAAGTTTACCTGTCATATGTTCATGGAGAGACAGCGAGGGAAAAGCAAAGGAAACAGAACAGCACTCCTGGGTTTGTTTGTAGGAACTTGTCCAGACATATCGTACACTGGTTCAATGTCACAGCACTCACTACACTATTGGGTCAGTCTGTTCCAAGATTCCACAACTAGGTTAGCATAACAATGTTTCCTTGGATTATTGTGGAATTAATTTTGGGACAATTTTAAATTATGCCCACTCAAATGTGTTCTGGTTAAAATAGTTCTGAGCAATATTAGTGACTTTTCAACAAAATCTACTCTGATGCTCGTCTCCACCATTTCGTCTTTGTTGGCACTGATTAAATTGGTTCTGTTTTATGTTTACAGGAGTGAAGTGCGTCTTCGAGTCAGTGGTAGACTGTGGCACGGTACACAACGCCCTATACAAGTGCTTGGGGGCCGTGTTTGGACTGTCCGTGGCTGGCGTGCTCGTCTGTATCTGCTCCGCCATGCTCGCTTACCAGCTTCTAAGGTAAATTTAATATTACCCGTACCAACCCGTCAATAACGACGGAAGTAAATGAATTTTGTTGAATATGACGCTGTGCTTGTTCAACAAAATTCATTTGCTTCCGTCATAGAAATAGGTGGGGGATGGATGAAGTTCAGATCGGTGACAGGAGTCTTGTGTGACCCAAAAATGCCTATAAAACTGAAAGGAAAGGTATACCAGACTATCGTTAGACCCGCAATTATGTATGGCTCAGAATGCTGGACTATGTACAGGTCCTACTCTAGGCAACTTGAAACAGCAGAAATGCTAATGCTTAGGTGGTCGGCAGGAGTATCACTGAAATATAGAATTAAGAGCTCACGCATTCGTGGTAGCCTGGGAGTCACTGACATAAACAGTAAGCTGGAAGAGCGACAGCTGAGATGGTACGGGCACATAAGACGAAGACCACCAGACCATACGATAAATCAGGCAATGTCTGTGGATCTTCCTCGACAGCCGTCCAGAGGAAGACCAAAGAACTCCTGGATGACTCAATGCTCCAAAATCCTGCAGAGAAACGGCCTAGATGAAAGCGACACCCAGAACCGAAGAATATACAGCCTGAGAACGAGAAGAGCCGACCCCAACAGCCTACCTAGGCAATGAGAAGAAAACTTTGAAGGGGATAATATTAATATTAATGACCAAACAAATACTTTTTGATAAAAATGAGAATTCTCATTGGTTTTTTGATCAAGCCTCATACTTCTTACTATACTAAAGAAAATGTAGCATGGTCCCTGTGACGTTTCACAAATTTGCACCAATACAACCTTATAACGACGTCTAGTAATTTCAATTATTTTATCAACTTTAATATAAGCCTCGATTCTAATAAATAGCAAGTTATTTAGGTAAATACATTACATAAAACTAACAATAATGACAAATTAATACATCTTGTTATTGTACAAATTAGCAAAAATATGGCAGTTTGTTAAAATCAAATAATATTTGGTGACGTTTGTCCAAAGTCACTACGTTAGTCCGCATTGGCTAGGGATGGGGTATACGATAATTGGATTTTAGATTTTTATATACATAAAATTAAATGTTTGTAATTAGTATTAATTCACAGTGGATCTTGGCCTATTTAAAGATAGACACAAATCATACAATACATTAGAAAGTCAGTATAATGAAAATTAGGAATTAAAACGTCAGTTTAGAGAAAAACGATTTTTCTATTTATGAAAAAAAACGATTCGATTTGTAAAAAGAAACTATTTTACCCCATCCCTTCGAGATGTGATGTTTCAAACGTCACAGGGACCATGCTACATTTTCTTGAGTATAGTGATGAGTGGGGCACAAGCAATCTCGTAGATAGTCTCCTAAAAGCTTTGCCAACTCGAAGGGGAATCCCACGATCTTAATTCTCCCTTTTGTTGTATTATTAATATGACTATAGAAATTCAGACTGCGGTTGAATGTAATGCTCTTCCTACCCTCTAACATTACCTCTTCTTCTTCTTAGACTTTCTATAGACTCAAGAGTCTGTTACTGCAGGATTGTCCTCCTGTGATGCTGAGCTCCAGCTATCTCTCCATCGTTTCGGGGGTCTCCCTGGTGGACGCCGTCCATCCGGTACCCCATACAGAGCTATGTATGGAATTCTTGTGGAATTCATTCTCTGTACATGTTGGTACCAGTATCGTCGACGCTGTCGTCCCCATCTGACCACATCTTGGACCTCACAGACCTCTCGGATTGTGGGTTCCTTACACGATCACGCAAAGTCTTCCCAGCAATAGCGCGCAGAGTTCTCATTTCCGTTGTCCTTAGCATACTTTTTGTCCTGACAGTGTCCGCCCTCGCTTCGATGCCATATGTGAGGATAGGTCGCACACAGGTCTTATAAATGCGCACCTCGCTATCCGTTCTCATATCTTTATTCCTCTACTATATATGACATCTCTCAGGCAGCCCGCCACAACTGCAGCTTTATCTACCCGAGGCCTTACTTCTCTGGGGAGGTCATGAGAGCTGAGCATTGGCTCGTCACGTACTGAGATTCTGCACTCTAGTGGGTCTTTGGAGAATGTCATACACTTGGTTTTTGCTATGGAGATAATCATATTGTACTTTGAGCAGGATTCAGCGAACTTTGTGAGCATTCTCTGTAAGTCGTAACATTACCGTATTCAAAGAATACTCGTAGAAGTAAGTGATTGACCTCTTTATATATTTACATTTGATATGGCTATAATGGTTTTGCTTTACCTGAAGTCCTTTGTCCGTTACAGCCACGAGAGGAAGAAGATGTACTGGGAGCAGCTGGAGCTGAGATGCAGGTCCCTGTACCGCCCCGCCGGGACTACCAACGCCACTGGCCAGGGTGGCGCCACACATTCACAACAGCCGCAGGTAATTGCTATACCTTACAGCCAGCCAAATGAGCAAACCATCGGGTGGGACTTTGATTGATCGCCATCACGCGTGCATACTGGTTGTCACTTTTTCCAATATACAAGAGTCATCTAGAAAGTAAGGTTACAAGGGCTCCTGAGGCGGTGGAATTTTTTTGTTTTGAAGTTGGCGCACCTGGCGTGTAGGGGGGATCCTTACGGTCAGTTTGTTTGGTCCCGCGTGTTTGTCGGCCATTTTGTTCAATCACAGTAAATTATTCCGATGGAGAGGTCGTTACGCCCTCCCGCCACCTCCCGTGCGTGCGCGATCCGCGCGGTCATCCGTTTTTTGATTTTGCAGAACGATACCGCCACGAATATCCATTTAAAGCTCGTGGAAGTTTATGGTAGTGATGTGATGAGTCGACAACATGTCACGAAGTGGGTTAGGTTGTTCAGAGAAGGCCGTACTGATACGACGAGGCAAGGCAGTGATTTCTGACGAACTTGTGCAGAAAATTGAAGAACAAGTGCGAAATGACCGCTGTGTGACGCTTGACGACCTTCACGAAGAATTTCTTGACATTTCTCGAAGTCTCCTCGGTGATATTGTGTTGGAAAAACTTGGTTACAAGAAATTGTGTGCGAGATGGGTGCCCAGAATGCTCACACCGGAGCACCGTTAAAATCGCGTGACCGCCGCATGTGAATTTTTGGATCGTTTTGCACAGGAGGGAGAAGCTTTTCTGGACTCGATCGTGACGGGGGATGAGACGTGGGTGTGTCACTACACCCCAACAATTTTCCAACGATCAGGAGGTCGAGGAAGCTGTGAAGAAGTGGTTGAAAGAGCTGGCGGCGGAGTTCTATGACACTGGCATACAAAAGCTGGTGCCCCGACTACAGAAATGTCTCGATCTCGACGCCGATTACGTTGAAAAATAGTTTAATATATTTGTGAAGTATTCTGTGAATTTCAATTAAATACAAGTATTTTTCGATCCTACATAAATGCTGTAACCTTACTTTCTGGATGACCCTCGTATAATAGGTATCTACTTTATAGTTAAGGCATTAATAAACACTGGGGCGGTATAAAAACATTGTAATTTGTTTATTTTATTTTATTTATTTATTTATTTATTATTACACATGACAAGAAATATACACAATTTGAGAAAAAACAACAGGTTATTTGATTTGGACATATAATTTTAATGGATCTGGGTTTGTTGCCTTTCATTTGTCGTATCCCCAGTAAACTAGGCTTTTGCCTGTATCTCACTGAGGATTTATATAAACACTGTTTATGGCACTTTATAAAGGGTCTTTCAAATTGAACGGTTTTCTTAATTCTTGAATAAAACACTATTTGCTTTGATTTCTAAAAACTTTTTATTGGTCATTGAAGTATAATGTATGACATTTAAACACAAAAAACAATATCCACCAAATGTCCACCTCTTGCAGCTCCACAGATGTCCACTCTTTTGTCAAAATTTTCTGACATTTTGGCATAATTGCGGTTCTAACTCACCGATAACGCGAATATTTTCGTCCTTCAGCTCAGAAATTCATTGGGGGTTATTCTTATAGACCTGGATTTTCACGTAACCCCAGAGAAAATAGTCCAACGGTGTCAGATCACATGATCTTGGTGGGCAATTAACATCACCGTTTGCGGAGATTACAATTCGTAAAATAATTCAACAATTTGAATGTGTTTTTATATTGTATACGACTCCATTTTTATAAATGTCATACATTACACTTCTCAAATGTCACAAGACCCAGGCAAGTTCGCGACGCCATCTGTGTTTTATCCAAGAATTTAAAAAACCACTTAAAGACCCTTTGTAACGGTTTAACCCTACCAGTTTCAAGGTTTTCATCTCATCATCAGGGTAGCAGAAATAATACTGAATTATGTAAGAACTGGTAGCGACATACATACTTCTGATAGTAAAAATTTGGGTTGGGGATTGTGGGTGGAAGGAGGCAGAGACAACTTCAACAAGCAGCGGTGAGATCTTGGGAATATATGTGTTTACCAGATGTTCATCCCAATGCACTGACTCGAATATTTCTAAGGCATCTAATCTTATTCATTGTCACTGAGAAATCATTGTCACCGAAAAATCATTGTCACCGAGAAAATTTCACATTTTCTATCGATGATGCCAAATTCTTGCATATCAATAGTGACAGAAATAAATTGGACAGACTGTACTGTATATGTTACATGTTACTTTGTCTTATTTTGTATCAGCACTCCCTTTATATCTTGTCTGACGCAGGTTTGTGATGAATGCTGCGCCGAGTGCCGAGCCGCTGCCGCCGTATCCTGGGATTTGCAGCACAGGTTTTGGGCTCCCGGTGAGTCCACTATTCTTTCTTCTTTTATTTTCATTCTTCTATGTACAACAATTTCTTCCAACCGTATATTTTACTGAACATATGCAGATGTAGGGGAAGTACCCAATCCGCAAGTAGCCGCAGTCATCACCTTCCTTTCCTTACACTCAACTTATATAGGATGTCCCAAAAAATAGTATTCACTCTTTGATTTATTACAAATTCAGTATTTATTCAGGTTTATTTCAATTTGGAATCCTTTGCACTAATTTATACAATGAACAAATATAACAAGTACAAAAAAAAAGACAAACATTTGATAACAATTATATTATAAATGTAGAAGATAACATTAAAAGAAAATATAATATGTTATAAATAACATAAAAAATGAAATTATTGGAAATAAAGGGTCTTTCAAATTTAAATTATTGGAAATAAAGAGTATTTCAAATTTAAATTATTGGAAATAAAGGGTATTTCAAATTTAAATTATTGGAAATAAAGGGTCTTTCAAATTTAAATTATTGGAAATAAAGGGTATTTCAAATTTAAATTATTGGAAATAAAGAGTATTTCAAATTTAAATTATTGGAAATAAAGGGTATTTCAAATTTAAATTATTGGAAATAAAGGGTCTTTCAAATTTAAATTATTGGAAATAAAGGGTATTTCAAATTTAATTTATTGGAAATAAAGAGTATTTCAAATTTAAATTATTGGAAATAAAGGGTCTTTCAAATTTAAATTATTGGAAATAAAGGGAGAATGAAATTTAAATTCTTGGATAAAATACAGATGGCGTCGCGAACTTGCCTGCGACTTGTGACATTTGAGAAGTGTAATGTATGACACTTATAAATATGGAGTCGTATATAACACAACAATGCGTTCAAATTGTTGAATTATTTTATGTATTGTAATCTCCAGAAACGGTGATGTTAATTGCCCACCAAGATCATGTGATCTGACACCGTTGGACTATTTTCTCTGGGGTTATGTGAAAAGCCAGGTCTATAAGAATGACCTCCGATCAATTCCTGAGCTGAAGGACGAAATTATTCGCGTTATCGGCTAGTTAGAACCGCAATTATGCCAAAATGTCATCGAAAATGTTGACAAAAGAGCGGACATCTGTGGAGCTGCAAGAGGTGGACATTTGGCGGATATTGTTTTTTATGTTTAAATGTCGTACATTATACTTCAATGACCAACAAAATGTTTTTTGAAATCAGTTCAAATTGTGTGTTTTATTCAACAATTAAAAAAATTAGAATTAAAAAAACTGCTCAATTTGAAAGACCCTTTATTACACTAAATTTAAGAGTTTTTACCTGAAGAAGTACTTATATATCTAAGATTTAAACATCAAATTAAAGAAGAAATATGTAGATTTTTTTAGTTATCGCAAGTGCTCAAATCGATGGCCGTTCCGGTCCATGCACTGCTGATAACGTAAAATCGCAAATATCACGAATAATTAATTTTGGTATTTGAGCGCATTCTCTTTCAATGGCTGCTCTCACTTCATTAACTTTTACCTATTTTGTGTCATAAACATTATCTTTGACGAGTCCTCGTAAAAAAAGTTCCATTGTCGTGAGATTTGAGGTGCGTGAGGGTATTCAACGCTACATCTACGTCCAAACCGTGTTTGGAAAATTTTTCATCAAGACTCTATAATATAAGCGACAGCAAGGATTACATATGCACTCATGCTAGAAAGGGTTCAGAAAAGATTTCTCCGTTGTCTCTACACGAGAGAGTGTGGATATTATCCCTGGCTTTATCTGAGTGTCTCCTTACTGGGGATGCTTATGGTAGTTACAGGTCATTAGAGAGGGGAAGATCTCTTTGATTGGGTGGCCACTTTTATGGTTTGCTCTGAGGTAATCTAGTTAACCCATCCGTCCTGAACAGTCTTGGTTTGTATGTTCCGGATAATTGTTTGAGACAACTCTCCCATAGATTGTTCCTTCAACCTACCATATAAGTGGAACCGACCTGCCTCTGGAGATGCCGATGGTAGGTAGAACAATCACACTGTTTAACCGTGTGTGTCTTCATATAGACATGTTTCATGTGTCGGTCATAAACATCTGAAATTTAGTGTAATACTTGAAATAATTTCATTTTTGTATCATAACACATCGATCAATAAGCCCCGGGACTAAATACTAAAACAACATTTGTTTGCAAAAATTCTTCTTTATTCATCAACATAGTCTCCTTCAAGAGCGATACATTCATTCCAACGCTTTCCTAACTTTTCTATGCCAGACGTGTAGAATGATTTATCTTTGGTTTCAAAATAGACGTTAGTTTCAGCAATCATTTCTTCATTGGAGCCAAATCTCTTTCCCTGGAGCATCTTTTTGAGGTTTGCGAACAGCCAATATTCGCTGGGGGGCAAATCTGGAGAATACGGTGGATGCGGAAGCAATTCGAAGTTCAACTCATGCAATTTAGCCATCGTTACCATCGACTTTTGACACGGTGCATTGTCCTGATGAAAGAGAACTTTTTTCTTCTACATATGGGGCCGTTTTTTTGCAATTTCTGCCTTCAAACGCTCTAATAACGCTATGTAATATTCGCTATTGATGGTTTTTCTCTTTTCAAGGTGATCGATGAATATTATACCATGCACATCCCAAAATACGGAGGCCATAAACTTCCCGGCCGAACTTAACACTGCCAAATGATATCTTCGGAATATCAGCAATCTCACTCAATTTTACTTTGCAATTTTCTATCACGATTTTGAGGGTTTTTTTGTTTTCTGGTGTATCAGCCTCATTTGGACGACCAGAGCGTTCAGCACCATTTGTGTCTGTACGACCGCGTTTGAAATCAGCACACCACTGACAAATGGTTGTTTTCGACGGAGCAGAGCCCGGATAACACTTTTCAAGCCATCGCTGAGTTTGAACCATATTTTTTCCCATTAAAAAGCAATGTTTTATCAACCATCGAAATTCGGTTTTTTCCATTGTTTTGAAAATAGCAAAAGTAGCGTCATTTAAATCACTGTAACTCAATGACACAATGTCGGAATGTCATGAAAGTATGACACATAACTTCTAAAGGTTGGTAATAACTGAGAATGGTATGGATTTGTTATTAGAGGCGCCATCTGTTGGTTAGTCCCGTGACTTATTGATCGATGTGTTACACGAGAGAGTATGGATATTATCCCTAGCTTTATCCAAGTGTCTCCTTACTGGGGATGCTGAGTTACAGATCATTAGAGAGGGGAAGATCTCTTTGATTGGGTGGCCACTTTTATGGTTTGCTCTGAGGTAATCTAGTCAACCCATCCGTCCTGAACAGTGATGGTTTGTATGTTCCGGATAATTATCTTGGACAACGCACCCATAGATTGTTCTATCAACCTACCATATAAGTGGAACCGACCTGCCTCTGGAGATGCCGGTGGTAGGTAGAGCAATCACACTGTCTAACCGTGTGTGTGTCCTCACATGGAGGTGTTGCATGTGTCACTCAGCTCCTTCAGGAATAAATATCTTAAATGTAGCGTAATACTTGACACGCTACATTGTGTCATAATGTTTTAGTGTATAACATCTACATTTTTACTATCGTTCTTATCAAATAAGTCTTAAAATGTTGAATTGTTTATTACATGTTTTTTTATTTGTACTTGTTGTGTTTGGTCCTCGTACTGATTATTTGTACTTGTTGTGTTTGGTCCTCGTACTGATTATTTGTACTTGTTGTGTTTGGTCCTCGTACTGATTAGGGAATCCGGTAATGTGAAAAGGACCTGAAATATAAATGAATAAATGGAGTTTCAATGGAGTTCACATCACGATGGTAGTGGGGAGGTGCATCATCTTGCCAGAAATTAAAGCCCTCCTCATCACTACACTCCTCACGAATGCGTGGTACGGCAATGTCTTGCAGCAAGTTCAAGTAAATGACACAGCGTAAAAGTTTATACTTTTTTTGGGACAACCTATACTACCTTGATCAAACAGTTTTAGGACTGGCCACCGTGTGGCGCTGTCAGTCACCCGATTGGAATTCTTTTTTTTTGTTAGGTTACCACATCTATCATTGACACTTCCCTCCAAATTTCAGCGTCATAGCTTGACATTTGTAAAAGTTACGCTGTACTGAGTACATCTACCTTTGTGCGTGTTTTCGATTTTTTACAAGTTTGAAAATGGCATCAACTGTGCATCAACGAGTTTGCATTGAATTTTGTGTGAAAAACGGATTTAACGGTCCGCAGACCTTGGAAATGTTGGAGAAGTGTTTTTTGGTGTCACGAACGCTTCGGAAGTGGTCGTGAGTCGGTCGAGGATGACGAACGCAGTGGCAGTCGAAAACCGATGAAAACATCGATAAAATCAAAGAAATGTTGGCCGAAAACCGCAAATTGACCATCAGAGAGCTGGCAGAGGACTTGAACATCGCTTATGGATCCGCTCAAGACATTTTGATTAGTGATTTGGACCTCAGACGTGTCGCTGCAAAACTGGTGCCGAAAGACCTCAATTTCATGCAAAAAAAGGACCGCGTTGAAATCGCGAAAGACAAAGACATGATTTCCATGAGTTTTTGACCAAAAACAACACGACTACTATCCAGCAGCCTTCGAATTCACCTGATGTGGCTCCCTGCGACTTTCTCTTGTTCAACCGACTTAAAAAATTGCTTCGCGGAACGCGTTACAGCACCCGAGAGTATGTCATGAAAAAATCGAAGACGGCTCTGATGGACATACCGAAAATTGAGTACCAGCGGTGTTTCGAGGATTGGATCAAGCGCTGGCGTAAGTGCGTTGCAGTCGATGGGGAGTACTTTGAAAAGGACCATATCGATTTTGATGAATAAACTTGTATTTTCGATTTTATGAATAAAGTCCTTAAACTTTTTGATCAAGGTAGTACGTGTTTTTATTTTGCTATATTTTCAATCTTTCTATATTAGTATTAGTCAGTAATCATTCCTGATTAACCTTTCCTTTCCTCTCCGTCATTCCTTCCTTTTCCTTTGATTGATGATATCTCATTTTTACTTTAATATGTTCATGTTCATCAATTTTATATGGTAAATGTGATTAATCTTCTGAATACTTTTTTCGACCAT
This sequence comes from Odontocerum albicorne, assembly GCA_949825065.1. NCBI lineage: Eukaryota > Metazoa > Arthropoda > Insecta > Trichoptera > Odontoceridae > Odontocerum > Odontocerum albicorne. The sequence continues at coordinate 484,146 of OX463867.1, read as the reverse complement.
TCTTTTGGTTGGTTGGAAGAGACTGCCGCCTGGCAATGAAACCGCCAGATTGTATTTGCAATGAAGTGTTAAATAAATAAATAAATTGTTACTTGTGGAATCCTTTTATTATTATTAACTATTTTTAAGAAATTTCATTATTTGTCTTTTTCTAGGTCGTGTTGGTAACCTGTACTCCCCGAACCCAGGCACCGGAAGGAGAGTCTCGCCCTGGAGCTGGTTCCCCTGGCCACGCAACTCCAACCAGAGGTCTGTCAAAATTTTCTTATCGTTACCGAATTCTGGTAGTTTTATTGGCTGCCCGGACCTATTTAACAAACTTGATCAACCAGTTAACAAAATTCATTTCATCTAACGTGGAAAAGATCAATTTACCAAAAAAATCATTGAATTAAGTCAGTGACGACTGCTGTTATTATATTCGGAACTTCCTCGCATCTGTGTATGTTCAGAAAAATATATTTGGTAAAAAAAACAGCGATAAAACTAACTGCAGGCTTTAGGTTACGTAAGGTTAGGTTAGGTTAGGAAAAATAACCGCAGGATTTAGGTTAGGTTAAGAAAACTAATTGCAGGCTTTAGGTTAGGTTAGGAAAACTAACCGCAGGCTTTAGATTAGGTTAGGAAAACTAACCACAGTCTTTAGGTTACGTAAGGTTAGGTTAGGAAAAATAACCGTAGAATTTAGGTTAGGAAAACTAACCGCAGGCTTTAGTTGTCGTATAATATATGTGTAAAGTGTTCATACATAATCATTAATTTTCGTCATAATCATAAACTTATCGAAAAGGGTTATCTTAAGTGCTACCTAAAGCTGCACACGCCACCCATAACTGTAACACGAAGAGAAAGATCATTCCACGTCACAGGACCAACAACAGCAAAAGCCCTGTCATAATACCGTGCCCTATTGGATAGATTTAGAACAAAAAATTAATTCAATGAAAATTGACTCAATTCTACTCTTCTCCGAAAGAACATCTCTCTGACACATATAGAAAAAATACAATGGAGACATCCCATTAAGGGACTTGAAAACAGAGAGAGACAGAGTTTGAAATCAATCCGTTGGTGACATTTGAGCCAGTGTAGACTTTTAGGAGTGGACTTATATAATATTTATTGGATGGCCTCGGGCAACTTTTAAATAATCACCAGTGTCCAGCCCCTAGGCTGAAGTCCAGGCACAGTTTCATTAGAACCTCTGGAATAATCGCCTGCTGTTGCTAGGTTGAACAAGTGGGGAAAAGCATCGGGTACCAGTGGGTGGATTTTGACATTGCTACCTGGCACTGGGCTGCCCTAGAGGATCTTGAAATCTCTGATCAGGCTTTGAACAGGAATTGGGAGACCCAAGGACTATATGGCAAGATGGGGGGGAATGTTATGTGATGGATCGACTCTGTATCTATGTCCATGTGACACTTCTAATCAACCAGAGAGATGGTAAAGAGACCTTAAGTGGTAACCAGACATAAACTATACATTTATCAGGTCTGTAAATATGAAACCAGAATTTGCTCATAGATGGCTCTAGTTGTCAATGTAGTGACTTGCAAACCGCGTCATTGGCGCCTTTTTCTTATGTTTACATTTGTCAAAGACTTTTAACTCGCAACAATACAAGTTTAATACAACTACATATGTTTTCATAGCGTTGAACATGTCTGTTTTTGTGCCTGAAAACTACGATTTGCGGACAGCATTGATTTTCTGTTACCATTTGAAGAAAACTGCTGCAGAATCGCATCGAATGCTTGTCGAAGCTTACGGTGAGCATGCTCTTGGTAAATCACAGTGCTTTGAGTGGTTTAAAAAATTCAAAAGTGGCGATTTTGACGTGAGAAACGAAGAACGTGGAAGACCACCGAGAAAGTTTGAAGACGCCGAATTGGAAGCATTGTTGGATAAGGATGACGCTCAAACGCAACAATAACTCGCGGATCAATTAAATGTGACACGAGAAGCCGTCTTCATACGTTTTAAAGCCATGGGAAAGATCCAGAAGGTGGGAAAATGGGTTCCACATGAACTGAATGAAAGACAGCAGGAAAACCGAAAAACCACTTGCGAAATACTGCTCGCCAGGTACAAAAGAAAATTATTTCTCCATCGAATTGTGACTGGCAATGAAAAATGGATATATTTCGAGAATCCTAAACCTAAAAGATCATGGGTAACTCCAAGCAAACCAGTGACATCGACTGCAAGGCCAAATTGCTATGGACGGAAGACAATGCTCTGTGTTTGGTGTGATCAGAAGGGTGTTATCTATTATGAGCTGCAAAAACCTAGCGAAACCGTTAATACCGAACGCTACTGACAACAAATGATGGATTTGAACCAAGCATTGTATGAAAAACGACCAGAATATCAAAACAGGCAATACAAAGTGATTTTGCTTCATGATAATGCACTCACTCCATCTTTCGCATGCTTTAAGAAGCGGCTGAAAAAACTCTTAATTTCTAGTCTGTAAAATAACGCGTTTCATTCCTGATTTTTCTTTTCCTTTCCTCTCCACCATCCCTTCCTTTCCTTTTGATTGATAATATCTCACTTTTATGAAAAAGAATGTTCAGGTGATTGTCCCTCTTTGTGGCTTTCGTGGGCATATGCTCACGCATGTGTTTATGGATTTCGTGGGGATGGATAATGATTTATGCGGCCACGTAACTTGCTTCATTTGATTTTGCCTGGTTGGTTGGAAGAGATTGCCGCCTGGCAATAAGCCCGCCAGATTGTATTTGCAATAAAAGTGTTAAATAAATAAATACATTTTGCAACGTTCATTCTTAAATCTTTCTCTTCGCATCTCTCATACAATTTACTTATCAAACTCTGCAATTCATCGTCACTCTTCGTCAACCCTACCATATATTCAGCATACACCAATCTGCATGCATTCCCATTCAAACTTTTGTATACTACCAATTTACCTCTGTAGTTCCTTCTCACACGAATCTATATAAATATCGAACAACCAGGGTGACATAACGTATCCTTGCTTTACGCCTTTAGAGGACTGGAACTGAGGAATGTCCAATGCTTTCCAGATGGCTGAATTAGTGTCTTTGACATGATAAAAACAAGAATGTATAAAGATCTCTCGTAACACATAGTGTTCTTGACTAAAATATCGTAATGGACCTAATAAATTCTTCAGGGTTGGTGGCAGCTCTTCAGGCGACAGTGCGTACGGGTTCGGCAATTCTCCCGGAGGGTACTGGCAGCTGGGACCACCTCCCCCGTACACTCCCCATCACAGGTAAAACAATATACAATTTTAAATGTCTTAGAGAGATCTGAGACTTGGGGTCAATGGGTGACATTCGAATAGGAATGTATGTCGGTTGATGTGTGCTGATGGCATGGTAGTGTTAGCAGAGAATGAAGATGAATTAAGAGTCTAATAAGTAAATTGTATGAGAGATGCGAAGAGAAATATCTGAGAATGAATGTACCAAAATACAAAGTATTGGTGATAGAAAAGTGTGACAGGAATAGTAAATGCGATATATGGGTGAATAATGAAAGATTGGCGCAAGTTGAGGAATATTACTATTTGAGTAGTGTTTTCTCAGATGATTGAAGAGTTATGAGAGATATCGAATGGCGTGTAGCAATAGGAAATAAAGTCAAAGGGGCCTTCAAATATAATATATACTTGAACGGGACAGTATCAAAACAGTGTTTTAGTACAAACTTTAATAAATATGTGGGAAATGTGAGTGTGGAAAAAGACTGAAAGAAGCTGAATAAATACATGCACTGAGAAGAATACATAGAGTGACAATGTATGAAAGAATAAGGAATGACATGATTAGGGACTAATGTGAACTTAAGGCTGATGTGTTGAGTAAGGTGGAGAAGGAGCACGCTGAGATGGTTTGGGCATGAAGAAAGACTATCAAAACAAATAAATATTTTGTGCAAATTTGAGTCGAAGGCGTGGTGGTAGAGGAAGACTAAAAAAAGGGTGGTTGGATCAAATGAATATTTTGAAAGAAGGAAATATGGTATGATACATCAGATAAATTGTTGTATGAGAAGGTGTATGGATGTAGAAGAGGCGAACTATGTGTATCGTAACAAGTCTGATACTGTTTCCTCTCTGCCTACCCTGATAGGGAAATGGTGGGATGGTACGCGTGTATGTATAGAGTGCCTGACTTTTCAATCGCAACATATTTCATTTCTACATCTATACACTTCATATAAATCCTACAATTTCTCCATTTTTTTACATTTCCTTTCAAAATACCATATTTGTCAGACTATAAGTTTTAATTGTCCCAAACAAATTAATAATCAATTCAATACCGTGCGATTAACGAGAATGCTTTATTGTCCCAAACAAATGAATAATAAATTCACTACCGTGCGATGACCGAGACTGCTTTATTGTCCCAAACAAATGAATAATCAATTCACTACCGTGCGATGACCGAGACTGCTATATTGTCCCAAACAAATGAATAATCAATTCACTACCGTGCGATTAACGAGACTGCTATACTGTCCCAAACAAATGAATAATCAATTCACTACCGTGCGATGACCGAGACTGCTTTATTGTCCCAAACAAATGAATAATCAATTCACTACCGTGCGATGACCGAGACTGCTTTATTGCCCCAAACAAATGAATAATAAATTCACTACCGTGCGATGACCGAGACTGCTTTATTGTCCCAAACAAATGAATAATAAATTCACTACCGTGCGATGACCGAGACTGCTTTATTGCCCCAAACAAATGAATAATAAATTCACTACCGTGCGATGACCGAGACTGCTTTATTGCCCCAAACAAATGAATAATCAATTCACTACCGTGCGATGACCGAGACTTCTATATTGTCCCAAATACTTCTAGTTACGCCTCTCTCACGATACATTTTAATGAGGTCTTTCAACAGACATCATTGTTTACAAAATACCAGCATATTGCTAGTTTCCTATAGTTGGTTTTTATTTCTTTTCGTTCCGTAAGTTTTTTATATTCTTACAGTTCAATTCGATCCCATCTCCACCCACGCTGTTATGGGGGACAAAATAAGTCCCCATCTAGCGCGATCTACACTAGAATATTCAAAACTTTATTTATTTTATGAGCATGAAGTCACATAGTGACGAAGAAGAATCTGCCCAAAGGGACTCTTTCTCCGGTGACGACACACCTGAATGTGAAAAGCATAGTGGTGACGATGGACTTAAGGTCAGACAAAGGGCTGACATCACAGGAAAAGGAAAATGACTCACGGTGCAGAATTATTTTCTTTTCTTATAAAGTGGCCTAAGACTTGGAGTTCAAACAGCCCACCAAGTTGCCAGTTCTTTCACATATCACAATTTAAGGAGTAAGGGAACTCCACTTAGCTTTATATCGGTTCATCTTCGGACCGTTCCAAGGTTACTCCAATCTTTTTTTTTAAATTTTTTATCCACTTTGCACGGATTTCTCCTGTTACACAAAGAGGGTCTGCTTCTAGCGTTAGCTTATTCGTTAGGAAGAATATCAGCCAGGATTCTTCTCATACTGCTAGGCGGTGCCGAGACTATATCCACAGTGTCACTCAGTTGGTTCAATATCTCTATACCACGCGTGACTGAGTGTTTAGCCATGATATTCCTTCTGTAAGTTGGTACGTATTATAGAACAGAGGGTGATTCCTTGCCTTGCACGGCTATATTTATTGGGTACATATAAACTAGATTATATTAAATTTGTTAAAAAGTTTGTTCCCATATCGGACAGAATTATGATTCTACAGTTAGAAGCGCGACCGTTCAATGTAAATATTATACAAATATACGCACCAACAGCTGACACTAGATATGATGACGAAGTTGAAAAACTGTATGAAAGCATCATAAATGTCCTGAAATCGACAAAAAGTGATGATATAAATATTATAATCGGGGACTTTAATGCAAAGATTGGAGAGGGCCGACGTTCACACTTAGTAGGGGATTATGGTCTAGGCCAGTCTAATAACAGAGGTGATAGAATGTTTGAGTTCTGCGAAGAGCATAATATGGTAGTTGTGAACACATGGTATAAGCTTCCGAAACGCAGACTATACACATGGAAATCACCACAAGACAATCCATCTTGCCCCAATCCTATCAGAAACCAGATTGATTATGCACTGATAGGAGAAAGATTCAGAAACAGCATTAAACGTGCCGCAACATATCCCGGAACCGATATAGGATCAGATCATAATCCACTTATTATAGATATTAAATTGAAATTAAAAATATTAACGAAAAGATTTATGCATAGGAGAGTTGACACTGAAAAGTTGAAAGTTGCAGACCTTAGAAACACAGTGTCCACTGAATTAAATGAAAAACTACAACAGATAGACAATAATGCCACGTCAGTTGAACAACAGTGGAATAATTTTAAAAACACAATACACGATGTCTGTAAAGAACATCTAAAATCTGCAAAAAGTATTCGTAAAAAACAGTGGATGACAGATCATATTTTAAATTTAATGGAACAACGTAGAGTGGCTGGTATCAAGGATCGTAATAGCAGTGAGTACAAAAACCTCCAGAGGACTATAAAACGAGAGATTAAAAAAGCAAAGGAAGAGTGGATAAAGAGACAGTGTGAGGAGTTGGAGCGATATGATCAGATGCACGACTCATTTAATATGCATAAAAAACTAAAAGAAATGACTGGCCTCAGCAGGAAGCCTAAACCTACCTGTCTCACAGACGAATCTAATAACCTGATCTTGGAAGATTCGGAAATCTTAAAAACATGGGAAAATTATATAAGAACACTCTTCCAAGACTCTCGAACTGACGTTGAAATATCAGAACATAGTCAAGGTCCTGCTATATTGAAATCAGAAATACTACATGCTATATCAACATCTAAACCTCGAAAAGCCTGTGGACCCGATGAAATCCCTATGGAGGTTATCGAGTTGATAAATGAGAATAATATTGATTATTTACTTGGACTGTTTAATAGAATATATGACACAGGGACCATCCCCCAAGATTGGTTAAAATCTGTATTTATTACATTGCCCAAAAAACAACACCCAAAAAAATGTAATGATTATCGCCTCATAAGTCTTATGAGTCATATTCTGAAATTGTTTCTTAAAATAATACATGCCAGAATAAGACTGAAATGCGAGCGAGATTTGGATGACACTCAGTTTGGGTTCAGGAATGGTTTTGGTACCCGTGAAGCGCTGACAACAATAAACATATTATTACAAAAATGTTACGACCAAAGAAAAGACATCTATGCTTGTTTTATTGATTATGAAAAAGCATTTGACAGGGTTAAACACACATATTTAATTGAGATGCTGTTGAGATGTGGTATGGATGAAAAGGATGTGAGAATAATCAAGAATCTGTACTGGGACCAAAACGCTATCATTAAATTGGAAAACGGAAACACCTCACAAGGTATTCCCATTCAGCGAGGAGTCCGTCAGGGGTGTGTTCTCTCACCAACTTTATTCAATCTATACTCTGACTTGGTCTTTAAGGAAGCGCTGACTGAGACAAATCTCGGTGTGAAGGTCAATGGGGTGGTCATCAATAATATCAGATATGCGGATGACACCGTTCTAATTGCGGACAGTTTAAAAGGCCTTCAAGAACTGCTTGATAAAGTTGACTCCGTTGGTGAACGTTTTGGTATGAACATTAATGTGAGCAAAACTAAAATGATGGTTTTTAGCCGAGAATGTCATCCAAATGTCCACCTTACGCTAAGGGGTGTTGTTGTCGAGAGGGTGAAACAGTTCAGGTACCTGGGAAGCATGATTACTGAGAAACTGGATCCTGACATTGAGATAAAATGCAGAATAGAAGCGGCACGAACGGCTTTTAATAAAATGAAAAACCTTCTTTGTGACGATAATATAAACTTAAAGCTGAGACAAAGAATGGTCAAATGTTACGTATGGTCTGTCTTACTTTACGGCGTAGAGGCGTGGACTCTTAAAGTTAACATAATAAACCGCCGTGAAGCGTTTGAAATGTGGATCCACCGTAGAATGTTAAGAATATCTTGGACCGATATGATAACAAACACTGATGTACTACGTAGAGCCAATGCAAATAGAGAACTATTCACCACTGTTAAGCTCCGTAAAACATCATATTTTGGCCATGTAATGAGAGGTGACAAATACACCGTACTTCAGCTCGTCATGAAGGGGAAGATCGAGGGCCGCAGAGGGGTCGGCAGAAGACAGCTCTCCTGGCTTCGAAACATCCGACAATGGACCGGCGTCAGAACTGTGGGGGAGCTGTTTCGCGCCGCCCAGGACAGGGAAGCTTTCTCTCAGATGGTCGTCAACGTCGGGGGGACCCGGCAGGACACGTGAAGAAGAAGAAGAAACTTAGTGCTTCTAGTATCGCGGGACAGTTAAAGCAATCTTCAGTAGGAATATCGCAATGGATTCTTGCCTTCTTGTTTTGAGGCTTCTATAGTTACACACCGTGAGAAGTTCGACATGGTGAGCATATTTTGAATAATCACCCTTTGTTCGGTACCATAGATATCTGAGGAATTTTTGTTTTTATAGAAGCACCATCTGTGTTTCGTCACTGGATGGTATTATTGTTAAAGTAGGAAGAAGTCTTCTGGTGCGATGTGTGAAGGATTTTCAAGATTCCTTTAACCTTTAACCATAGATATCTGAGGAATTTTTGTTTTTATGGAAGCACCATCTGTGTTTCGTCACTGGATGGTATTATTGTTAAAGTAGGAAGAAGTCTTCTGGTGCGATGTGTGAAGGATTTCCAAGGTTCCTTTAACCTTGGAAAACCTTTATTAGGAATATCGCAATGGATTCTTGCCTTCTTGTTTCGAGGCTTCTATAGTTACACACCGTGAGAAGTCCGACATGGTGAGCATATTTTCGGCAATCCCCCTTTGTTCTGTACCATAGATATATCTAGTGGCGTCAAAGGATAGTTTTATATTCTGCAATTAAACATGGCGGTGTGCTACGATCATCTCAATTCGATGTACCACCGGATCCAGTACAGCAGGGTAGCTGATGAGTTTGCTGGTGTGCAACAGTTCACTGACTTAAAAAAAAAACACGCTCCAATTGAATTGACGTTGGAATGAGAGAGAATCCTCAATTACGAGCCCCGGCAACGATCGATGGGTGACCATATTCAAGAAATCAAATCAATCATGGATTACAATTTATAGATCATGGTTGAGTGTGCTGCAGAAGGTACGAATAAATGTGCGGAGGTCTTCGGAAAATTTGGTATTACCGAAAACAATGTTGGATGATGGCAATTGTAGAAACAAGAAACAAGGATATATTCTACCAAGAAAGGAATTCCGAGGGTCTGAGGAAGGACGTTTTAAATCAATTCACAAAAAGTAGTAGAGTATGATACTTCATTTGGTTTTCTTAATCCCGAATGTGTTACTACCACATATCAGAAGATCTACAAAGGTTTCTTTGTAGTTTGTCTTTCCGCGGTAAGTTTTCTGTTTTTTTTTTTAATATATATGTTTTTCTGAACATATGCAGATAGATGCTGGGAAGTATCTAATCTAATGACCGCAGTCACTACCTTCCTATCCTTACACTCAAATTATATATACTATATTTTTAATCTGTCAATAGTGGGTTCGAATCCCAAGTAAGAGAGCTATTTATAAATGAATATAGGTTTATTGACAGCAACATAGTATATATCATACATACGAGGGTAGTCCCAAAAGTACCCCACCTAACAAAGAATATAGGTTTATTGACAGCAACATAGTATGTATCATACATACGAGGGTAGTCCCAAAAGTACCCCACCTAACAAAGAATATAGGTTTATTGACAGCAACATAGTATGTATCATACATACGAGGGTAGTCCTAAAAGTACCCCACCTAACAAAGAATATAGGTTTATTGACAGCAACATAGTATGTATCATGCATACGAGGGTAGTCCCAAAAGTACCCCACCTAACAAAGAAAACACAAAAAATTTGGGAAAAAATATTTTTATTTCTCGACATAGTCTTCTTTCAGCTCGACACACTTTTCCCAGCGATGTTCAATAGCTTCGATACCCTGTTTATAGTGAGAACTGTCGAGCGCCTCAAAATAGCCATCAACCGCAGATTCCACCTCTTCATTGTTGGCAAATCTTTTACCACTGAGCCATTTTTTCATGTTTGGAAAAAGAAAATAATCCGAGGGGGCTAAATCTGGCAAATAGGGTGATTCTCCCCTTTCAGTCCATTGTTTTGACTGTTCCTTCGTCTCAGGTGTGAAGTGATGGACCCATGTTTCATCCATGGTTATGAATCAGCGCAAAAACTCGGCTTTATTGCTGTGAAACATCGCCAAACACTCGATTGAAACATCCTCACGACGCTGTTTTTGTTCCATTGTGAGCAAACGCGGCACCCATCTTGCGCACAGCTTTCTCATGTCCAAATTTTCAGTCAATATGCGATGTACAGCACTTTTTGAAATGCCTACCATGTCTGCTAGCTCGCGCACTTTCAATCAACGGCCATCCAATACCATTTTGTGGATTTTCTTTACCATTTCTGGCGTGGTCACCTCATTTGGTCGACCACTGCGATTGTTCGTCTTGGCAGCTCGTACGGCCTCGTTTAAACTCTGCCACCCAATATTTTACTGTTGTAAACGAAGGAGCAGACTCCCCCAGAGTAGAATCTAGCTCGGCTTTGATATTGGTTGGACTTAGACCTTTCAAATGAAAGTATTGTATCACATAACGATGACCAATATTTTCCATGTTTACAAATTCACTGAGAGCGTTCACTATTGATGGCTGCCAAACAAATACTTAACAACGTAGCGTCTTAAAACTTGAAACTTAAGCGTTATAAGTTTAGTACTTTCTACCATAGTAATTTTTTAAAGCAACAACCGCCATCTATACGTCAGGTCGGGTACTTCTGGGACCACCCTCGTATATAGGGTGATCCATTAAAGGCTGAAGGATGTACATCACTGTACTGCGCCGCACACTGCCATCGTCACCCTGGCAGTGTGCGCAGTAGCTCCATCCTGCTGGAACCATACCTCCTGATTATCTTCGACCGCTGGGCGTAAAAAAATTTCAAGCATTGTCCTATACAGGGCCCCGTTGATTATTTCTGGCTGACCTTCCTCATTTTCACGAGCAATAAAACTTCCAGGTCCATTTTGTCATTAAATAAATTGATTTTTCCAAAGGGATCTAAAGGGGCGATCCGAGAATCGAGTGAGAAGTCATCCCTGGTAAGGGGTGATGGCGGATGTCTCCTATTCTTACCGAGATTTATTTATTTATTTATTATTACACATGACAAGAAATATACACAATTTGTGAAAAAACAACAGGTAATTTGATTTGGACATACAATTTTTATGGATCTGGGTTTGTTGCCTTTCATTTGTCGTATCCCCAGTAAATTAGGCTTTTGCCTGTATCTCACTGAGGATATTTAGCATGAAAAAATAAATCGATACTTCTTTCCGATTTTTGATTACACAAAAACAAAACCCCGTTGCACTTTCTCATCAACCTGACAAACAGTGACACTCAACTACAACTGGAAACATCTTGCGAAATTATACTCCTCACACTTCATCACTCCAGAAAGACCAAAAATTTTTATCCCACAATATGCCGCACACAATCATAAGAATAAAAATAAAAATTAAAACAAAAAATACACAGAAACACAAATACAAAAACAACCAAAATTAGAACAACAAGAAGAAACCCACACTCACGAGCTCACACAAATCCTTTCCACTCTTCATTGATAATAATCCTTACGCAGGACCTCCAGATCCAATAGAATGAGTCCCATTATGCCTGATAGTACTTCCATCGAGCATGTTCTATAAGCCTTGGCGATAGCCAACAGTGCCCATCGTTGACCTGTCGATCAGCACCCTTTTGACAGGTGAGAGCCAACTTCTGTGGGCCCAACACATGGCTGCATAGCACACAACACCCAATCGTAGTTTTCTAAAAGGCATGTATTATTATTCTTGCAGATACCTCCACCAGCAAATCCAGGCAGCCCATCAGTTGGCCAGCCACCATCACCATCAGCAGGCGGCTGCTGGAGCCCTCCTAGGAAGGCCCAGGGGGCAACAAACACACGGGCAGAGGCGGACGTGCGAATCCCATCAGCATACTGGTGAGCAGTCACATTTTTTCCGTGCTCAGCTTTCTCGCATTGCGTACGTGCGTAAGCATAGGGCGGTTAAAGACATTGTAATTGTAACTAAAACACTGTTTATTTTCACTTTCGATAACCGCATTATCAGCGAAGTACAAACAATAACTTGATTTTAATTTCAGTGTCAGAAGACTTCTCTGAAGAACTGGAGGAGATTCATCAGCACACTTGCCAGAAGTATCAGCACCCAGGTATTAAGTCATATCTTTAATCATCACCTGCTACGAGTAGGTTGATATATTATAGTCGTCTTGTACGGGGAAGTGGTGGGCAAGCCAAGAGTTGGTGGGCAGATAAAGCGCTATAAGGACAGTCTGCGAGAGTCGCTTACTTTGTGCGGGGCGCCTGAGGACTGGGAGCGGGTGGCTCGGGACCGTGTGGGATGGAGAGCCGTATGCTCTCGGGCTGATGTCGTCTCAGCGGATAGTCAGCGCGCTGCGAACATGTGTCAGCATTGCCGGGCGGCTCAGCGGTGTCCACATGTCTGTGACATTTATCAAAAATCTAAATATAATATAAATTCAACTGTAACAATGATACTCTTGATTCCCTTTGGTGTGCCTCGGTAGAAAAGTCATTCAACAAGGTCCATTCCATGTGCGATTGGTGACGTTCCCTCGGTTCAGGACCGTGGAGGATGGAGAGCCACCTGTTTTCGGGTCATAATGGTGTCTTAATGACTAGACGTGTGAGTAACAGCCAGCGTACTGCGAACACGCAATAGCATTCCCAGGCGAATCAGCAGGATTGGCATATCTGTGACATCTGCGGGAGGGAGTGCGCATCTAGGATCGAGCTGCTTTCTCACAGAAGATAACATGATCTACGTGGAAGAGCAGTTCAAGATTGACGTTGGAGAGACGAGGGGATCCTCGACTACGAAGCCCGGCAATGATGACGATATGGTAGTCGTAAATATTGCCATGTTGGTCCACTTCTAAAAAGTCTACACTTGTGTAGCCATATTTTAACTTCACGTATTTATAGAGATTAACCTGTTTACGTTTGCATACGTGATATAAATATGATGTCACTGGTTTTTTTTTGGTCACGTACACGATACAACCCCACTAATACGAGGGCAAGCCCAGCTGTAATAACAACGGATGCTTTCAACCCATATCTTTGTTAACTCTTCCTTCCCTGTGATGTGAAACTAGTACACATTGCTTCTAAAAAGTTTAATATCTATAAATATAATAAATACTGGGTTCAGATTTTAGGTATACCTCCGTAATACATTTACGCATTGAATGAAAAAATAATATTAATAATAATTAGCACTTATCGGCCACATCAGAGATATTTTGTGAAAATCGGGAATAAATTCACCAATATCATACAATCAAACGTGTGCCAGTGTGTGACGTAGGTATATTCATTCTAAAAAGCCGCTATGGGTGAGGAAATGACGCTATTCACGTCTCACTCTCACTTTACTTCGGTAAATGGGAACGCAAGAAATAGAATCTCAGTTCTCTCGCTTCAGTAGCTTGCGGGCATCCATTTGAGGTGGTCTGTTCGCCCGTTTTGTGAACGTCGGCCGATGTTTTTTTCATGTTTTCAGCAATTAAATTTCAATTATTATCACTTTTGACTTCAAATTTAATTAATTTAAGCGATTGGCTATGAATATTCTAATTTTTCCAATTTTGAATCGCTCATTTTTACATGTGTATTGAATACACAACACCGGAACGCGTGGATTTTTTTAGCACTGGGACGGAAAGGTTAATGAGTGCTAACACAACAGAATTTTTTATTGTAAAATAAACGTTGGTTTTTTCCCGCAGTTGCCGAGAGTGTCGAGGAAGCTGTGGTGATGCAAGGAGAAGAGAATCTGGCATTCCAGTGCGAGAAGCAGAGTCCACAGAGGTAATCTTTGTCATTTTGAGGTTTATGTGAGTGCGGTTTCTACCCGTGGCTCTATCCTACAAGATTCCTTCTTGGTATGTTAGGATACTACCTTCTTTGCTTGAGGAGGGATGTGAGGATCTCTTCTTATATTATTAAGTTCCTGATGGGAGCTACACCTAATCCTGCTATGTTTGAAAATATATAGTTTTATGCAGTGCTTTTTTAAAAAAAAAAAAAAAGCTGCCAGGGCTCACTTGTTGTCAAGCTCTTTGTAAACCGTAAAAAAGGTGGTGGAGCGCCACTCCGCTGCGTTCCACCGCAAAAAAGTACTGATAGTGCTTTTTTTAAAAAGAAAAGGTGCCGGAGCTCACTTTTTGTCAAGCTTTTTGTATACCGTAAAAAAGGTGGTGGTGCGCCGCTCCACTGCGCTCCACCGCAAAAAAAGCACTGGTTTTATGTTCCTGAACTATTTGAGACAGAAATATTGATCTATTTAGACTGCCAATAAGTATAACTAACTTGCCATGAGCTCTTGTTGTTTGTTACGCGGGCTTTCCCTTTTGAATTGAGCCTCGGATATTGACATATTCACCATATCAGAAAATAATTTTAAAGAAAGCATTTTAAGCTTTATTTATAGTTAAGGCATTAACACTGTGGATGTTTAAAGACATTGTAATTTGTTTAGTCCTATACTGTTTATTCCACTTTATATAACGGTATAACCCTACCGGTTTCAAGGTTTTTATCCTATCATCAGGGGAGCACAAACAAGACTGAATTTTGTTTGAACTGGTACCGACATACACTCTTCAAACGGTAAAAATTCAGGTTATTCAAAAAGAGATTTAGTGAACACAAATCCGCCTCAGCAAATCCTCTAATTTATTCTGAAATTGGCTAATCAATGTCACCGTGAAAATCATACATTTTCTAATTCTTGTATACCAAATTCTTGTGTACCAGTATTATTGGAAATAAATTGGACAGATTATGCATCGAGGTGAACATCTGGCAAACACATATATTCCCAAGATCTCACCGCTGCTTGCTGAAATTGTCTCCTGCCTCCTTCCACCCACAGTCCCCAATATGAATTTTTACTGTTAGAGCATGTATGTTGGTACCAGTTTGAACATAATTCAGTATTGTTCATGCTCCCCTGATGATGGGGTGAAAACCTTGAAACTGTTGGGGTTATACCGTTATATAAAGTGGAATAAACAGGGTTAGACTAAACAAATAACAATCCTAAACTTTCTTATTAATGGTAGTTAGTATTGGCTTAACAAATATTTATTTCTTGTCATAATTCTTCAAATTGTTCTTATTTTTGCATTGGTCACACAAATAAATCCTCTCACTGTCTTGGGATCGGTCGACAGTGAACATGTTAAAAAAGAAATGTGCCTTAAGATATGAAGACCACGAAATTAAATCAAAATTTATCAGTGTATGGCACGGGTACAAAGACTAGCAATAGGTGGATGGCTGCTGCTTGATATTCGGAGAATTCAGCTCACGGTGAAAAGTCATAGATCGGGGAAAGGTAGAAGAGATTCCCCTTAGGCAGGTAGTAGATGGTCTCAAGTAAAAGGCAGTAGGCAGAGTGAACTGAGAATGTATTTCCAAGGCGTTTGGCGCTTCTTATGTGCAGCCGATCGCTCATCGCTCAAGCGCCTGTTTCCACCCGTGCATGCCGTCAAAACTCGCGAAATATCACAATTTCCGAAAGTTTTTCGCCTGCATGGACAAGCCGGCTCGCGATACTGTCTCGCGATGGCCGTGCATAAGGCACATTTCCGTTACGGTCGCGACACAGCACGGACCCCAACAGACATACATTTACATTTAAATTTACAAAAATACCCAAGAATTTATACATCCAAATAACATCAATATCATATCATAAAATACCAAATAACAAACAGGTAACAAATACATCGTATGTCTCGGCTTACGCATACGTCCGATACACATATAAAACCAGAATTTATACATCCAAATAACATCAATATCATATCATAAAATACCAAATAACAAACAGGAAACAAATACATCGTACTCTCGGCTTACGCATACGTCCGATACACATATAAAACCAGAATTTATACATCCAAATAACATCAATATCATATCATAAAATACCAAATAACAAACAGGAAACAAATACATCGTACTCTCGGCTTACGCATACGTCCGATACACATATAAAACCAGAATGTATACATCCAAATAACATCAATATCATATCATAAAATACCAAATAACAAACAGGAAACAAATACATCGTACTCTCGGCTTACGCATACGTCCGATACACATATAAAACCAGAATTTATACATCCAAATAACATCAATATCATATCATAAAATACCAAATAACAAACAGGAAACAAATACATCGTACTCTCGGCTTACGCATACGTCCGATACACATATAAAACCAGAATTTATACATCCAAATAACATCAATATCATATCATAAAATACCAAATAACAAACAGGAAACAAATACATCGTACTCTCGGCTTACGCATACGTCCGATACACATATAAAACCAGAATGTATACATCCAAATAACATCAATATCATATCATAAAATACCAAATAACAAACAGGAAACAAATACAATCGTATGTCTCGGCTTACGCATACGTCCGATACACATATAAAACCAGAATTTATACATCCAAATAACATCAATATCATATCATAAAATGCCAAATAACAAACAGGAAAAAAATACAATCGTATGTCTCGGCTTACGCATACGTCCGATACACATATAAAACCAGAATTTATACATCCAAATAACATCAATATCATATCATAAAATGCCAAATAACAAACAGGAAAAAAATACAATCGTATGTCTCGGCTTACGCATACGTCCGATACACATATAAAACCAGAATTTATACAAAAATACAATACGAATTTATACATGCAAATTTACCAAGTTACAAGAAATCAATTATGTTTTATGGTGACGCATATATCCGATTCATCAATAATACATCATTCAAGTCATTACTAAAGAATGTGTTTCTCTTCCAGACAAGCGAGGAGTGGAGAGTCGGAGCTGTACTTCGCTGACGTGTCCAGCTGTTGTAACGTCTCCTTAAAGGTGAGTGAATCATGTACATCAGTGGTTATTAAATGTGGACACACCATTTTTATGAATCTGGGTTTGTTCGCTTTTCATTTGTTGTGTCCCCAGTAAACTAGGCTCTTGCCTGTATCTTACCGAGGACTTGATCAAATCTCACTTTCTTCCCTCTTCTTCTCACATACCTTACGCCACGGTAATACATTAACTAAAGTCTACCATATGAACTTAACTGATTCCTATAAATGTTTTATTGTGTTCCAGGCCATCGAGTATTGCGGAGGAGGTCTAATCGGCACCATGGACTCACAGGGTGACACCTCATCGGGAGAATCGGATGGCCAGGGAGGGCACGGTCACCACAGGAAGCAGCACCGTCACCATGCGGAGCACCATGCTCAAGGTATCATATACCTAACAGATCACTATACTATAAGAAGCAGTGGCTTTTAAAATATATATCCAAGATTTTTAACCCCCCTTAGATTTTTTTCTATTGTATTGTATAATGATGTGCCAGGCACTCTGAAATGACCTGGCAATATTATCAGTAGCCACAAATGTCCCGGATCTGGCTATATAAATTTAGCTTGGATTCGGTGCTAGGTGCTGGACCCGTGGAAACTCAAAAGAAGATAATAAGGCAATGAAGGCTTTAACATTATGGAGGTTTAAAGACATTGTCATTTGTTTAGTTCAACACTGTTTATTCCACTTTATGTAACGGTATAACCCTACCGGTTTCAAGGCTTTCACCTCATCATCAGGGGAGCACAAACAAAACTGAATTCTGTTCGAACTGGTACTGAGATACACACTTCTAACGATAAACATTCGGGTTGGGAACTTAGGGTTGACGGAGGCATGGGACAAACTCGGCGAGCAGCGGAGAGATTCTTGGGATATATGTGTTTGCCAGATGTTCACCTCGATGCACTGACTTAGAAATTTCTAAATAACTCTAATCTATCCGATTTCCGTTACTACTGATATGTAAGAATTTGGCATCTTCTTCTTCTTCTTCTCCCTGGCTCCATCCCAACTCACTGTCTGCGAAGACTGTCGGGGTCAGCTCTCCTCGTCCTCAGGCTGTATGCTCTTCTGTCCCGGACTACGTCCTCCAAGTCGTGCCTCTGCATTAGGTTATCTTTTTGCACCACCCATGAATTCTTTGGTCTTCCTCTGGTTGTTATTCGAGGAAGATCAGGGAAATTTATTCCTTCTCTCTCCGCAGATAATACCCGCCTCGCTGCATATATAGTAGCACCCTCTCGCTGGGTATGGTATACTGCCAGGAGGTGGTGGTGATAAATATTGTCTAGCCTATTATGATAGTTTTGGATGAATATCTGCATGTTTTGACCCACCTCCCGGGTAACCGGGGAAGTTTTTTCATTTTCCTGATATTCAATACCCGGCATTTTTTAGTCCCCGGTACACCGTAACATGCGTACATTTATTTAGAGTAGACGTATCTACATATTAAAGGATAACTAATTGACTGCGTTGACAAGTGCGAGCGCGTGTTGAGATTTGGTAACATCACACGCCATATTGTAAGTTACGAAGACGGCCATAATCGACCAAAAATTGTTTCGACCTGTTGGCCATTTCTGGTCTCGAGTAAGAGAGCCCTTGAGGAGAGTTTGCTCTTTAAATGGCACTTTATAAATTGTCCTTTTATTATTACGACAGTATTCTCTTCCCACATGGTGTTCACAGCCTCCCCTTGACCGGTAAATCCTGGAGGATGGACACATTCGTATGTCAAGCGATATGTGAGATACGTTAAATATGTTGGCGATATGTCAAATTATATGATTTTATAAATTTATTTTGTTTATTCAAGTATTGTAATTTCTATTCTAGGAATGGCTGCGTGTAGTCAAAGTCCAAACCGTACGAGACCGAGAAACTCGAACCTCCCACTTCCTGCACCGAGGGACGGCCAGAACCGAGCGAATAGAGCCTGCGAAATCGGTTGCAGACCGAGCCATATGCGCGGCGCGCCTAACCGAAACGACGGAACTTACTTGGAGAACGACGAAGAGATTTGTCAAAGTAACTCTGGGACTTTCCACTGCATGAATCCCGAATGCTCTCGACTCCAGAGATGCGAAGACGACTCCATGATGAGGAGCAACGAGATGCTGAGACGGATCAGCGAGAATAACGAGGAGAGGGATAGCCCTAACATGCAGTGCCCTATGAGCGGAACCGTCTGTCAGAATAGCGGAAATTTCAACTGTCATAACGCCATCGATAGGTCGAGCATCCGGGTTCGGCAAAGTCCTAATCGTAGCAGTTTTATATGTAGACAACAGAGTCCTATTAGAGCTAACTGCGTCGGTCTACCTACAAGTAGTCCTAATTCGTTCAACGGGAACGAAAGCGATTTCGTCAACTCGCAAATGCGTCGCAGGAGTAGCCGCGAAGAAAATATCCTTAATTATGGCGGAGCCACGTCGTCTTTGGCTCAAATACGACGGAGAAACGAAGACGACAGCGAACAATTTAACGACGTACGGAGGCAAACGATCGAAGAGGAACTGTTCAAATTGGATAATACGTGCGTTTCGTATAAACGTAAAGCCATAGACGAGAATCTGTTGAACGAAAGCGCTATCGACGTACACTTGTCGTTGCGACGTCAGGCTATCGAAGAAGCCATATTGAACAATTCTATGGAAATGATGGACGAAGCGACTTTGGCGTCTATGCGTCGTAACACTTTGGAAGATTCGATCCTTAATTGTTCGGTAAATCAGACAATTGCGAGTTTGCAGCAAAACAAATCTTCGCACGATGATCAAAACGATTCGCAAATTATGAAACGTAAAGCTATCGACGGGTCCATGCTTTGTAACGAAGATATTTCATTCTCTCCGATTAGAAATAAAGCTCTGAACGACTCGATCAATAAGGAACAGAATATATCTATGTCACCTTTACGAAGGCGAGTCTTAGAAGAATCATTAAATAACGAAATGAATAATTCATTAGCGTCCATAAGACGAAAGGGAGTCGACGATTCAATGGGCAATGAAATGAATTCGTCGATTTCTCCGTTGAGACGGAAAGCTTTGGACGAATCCGCTGAACAGAATATATCTTTATCGCAAATACGTAAAAACAGACGCGAAGATTCGACGAGTAGCGACGAATTGAACATCTCGATGAATCGGAGAAAGGTGAACAACGAGGATGCGGCGAATAATGATCAGAACGTGTCGATATCGCCGTTACGTCGAAAAATTTTAGAGGATAAGTTGAACAATGACTGCGTCGGTAGTATCGCCTTGTCGAAAAAAGCCATAGAAGAAATGAGCAATGATAATATGCGAACGAAGGTTCTCGAAGAACTTTTAAATAACGATCAAAGCATCGTATCGAGACGGAAGGGTATCGAAGACATTTTGAACAATCAACTCGAAGGAGGAATGCAAAATTTGAAATCGAACCTCGTACAGATGGTACAGAACGGGAACTTCACTATAAATTATAACAACGGTGTCCGAGATGCTTTGGAGGAGAGTTTAGCTAGCGAAATGGGAGGAAGCAGACGAGGTATTATCGAAGGCGCATGTCTTGGACCCGACCTCCGATATGAGCCCGTTCAGGGATTCGGAAACGATCTGCAGACTTGCGAAGTGAACGATGACGGGGGAACGCAGAACCCCGTTCATTTGAGGTGTTGTAGTGATAGTAATACCATGGATTCTGGTTGGCAATCGGGTTCCGAGAAACATATTACGGACTGATTTGAAGAATGATTTTTTTAATTAAATATATTAGCGAAATACTCATAATTTAGGAATTATTTTTATCATGTTGTATGGACTGAATTCCCGCTTGACTTGATTTATACGTACGAGTACGTTCGGGCCTTTTATTTGTTGAAATATTTAGTTGAAAAAATAATTTCAGTTCTCTATATTAAAAAGAAAGCTTTTGGACGGACAATTCCATAGAGATTTTTCCTTATACTTATAAGAAAATGTAGCATGGTCCCTGTGACAGTTCACTAATTTGCCCCAATACAACCTTGTAACGACGTTCAGTAATTTTAATTATTTTATCAACTTTAATATAAGCCTCGATTCTAATAAATAGCAAGTTATTTAGGTAAATACATTACATAAAACTAACAATATTGACAAATTAATACATCTTGTTACAAATTAGCAAAATTGTGGCAGTTTGTTAAAATCAAATAATATTTGGCGACGTTCGTCAAAAGTCACTACGTTATTGGCTAGGGATGGGGTATACGATAAATGGATTTTAGATTTTTTTAAACATAAAATTAAATGTTGGTAATTTGTATTAATTCATAGTGGATCTTGGCCTATTTAAAGATAGATACAAATCATACAATACATTAGAAAGTCAGTATAATGAAAATTAGGAATTAAAACGTCAGTTTAGAGAAAAACAATTTTTTGATTTATAGAATAAACGATTTTACCCCATCCCTTTGAGACATGACATTTCAAATGTCACAGGGACGTAGTTTATACTCGAACCATAACTGTAGTTAAGAGATGCATGCCTGCGAAGGTCGCCAGTTCGAATCTCGTACTGTGCTATCCCCTTCGAATGACGCAGACATTTTTTCCACCTAGTATTTGGAGGTATAATGTGACTTCGGTCCTATCGATTCATTATTAAAAAAAACATGCCGGTGTGCTCCGATCGTCTCACTTCGGTGTGCCCTCGGACCCAGTACAGCGGTGTGGCCGCCGGTGAGTTTGCCGGTGTGCAATGACTCACTCATTTACAAACACAAACTCGAGGGGATCCTCGACTATGATGCCCACCAACAATTGACGACTAATTGTTGAACGTTGCGAAGTTTACACTCGAACCATAACTGTAGTTAAGCGGGAATTCAGACTAATAAATAAATGGTGATTTTTTTTCTGTTTGTAACACTAGTGAACTTGTAACAGAGGAAGAATACTTATGTTTTTCTGCTAGTTAAGGAATCGTGTTCTTTGTCTAATCCACCATTGTTTATTCCTTTTCATTCTTTTACTTCTAGTTACAGTATTAATTAAAATAATGGAAATATTAAATAATTAATTCATTTATTTTTCCATTAATTACATTAATCCTCCTACACATGTTTCTATCTCCTATCCCGAGGCTCTCTTGTATTGTATTACACTTTCATTGTATACAGTACAATCTGACGGGTTTATTGCCGTGTGGCAATCTCTTCCACAACGAATGGATATACTTAGTATTAATTCATAGTGGATCTTGGCTTATTTAAAGATAGATACAAGTCACAGGGACCATGCTACATTTTCTTGAGTATAATTGCCTTACATAGTCATCTCCGGCGGTAGCAACACCAAGTAGCCTGATCCCCTACTTTGTATTATGCCTTCTTTTTTTTTAACCTGGTGAGTTTATTGCCATGTGGCAATCTCTTCCAACCAACCAGAAAGATGTTTTTATAGGCCCTAGGTGTTAACCAGACTGAAATCCTATTTAAAAAAATCTGGGTTCCAGCGGGGATCGAACCCGCAACCTCCGGATCGGCAGACAAATGTCTTACCACCAGACCACGGAGGTCGTCTTACTTTACTTACATACTTTCTAGTTGGTTGGAATAGATTGCGGTCCGCTATTCATCGTATTCATAAAAAAATTACGCCATTCAATGTTAAACAAGCCTAAAGTGTAAGCCTGACTGAAATTCCTTTTTTAAAAAATCTAGGTTCCTGCGGGATTTGAACCCACAACCTCCTGGTTGGTTGGTTGATTTGGTATTTGTATTGTAAAACTCCATTTTATTACAGAATGATTTCACACTTAAATGTAAAAAAATAAACTTGTGTTATTATTGATATTTTATAAAAATGGACGGCTGTCGGTGTTCTGATTTTGCTACTCAATGTATCCTTTAAAAACCTCAGCCCCAAGATTAATGTATCCTTTAAAAACCCCAGCCTCAAGATTAATGTATCCTTTAAAAACCCCAACCCCAAGATTAATCTATCCTTTAAAAACCCCAGCCCCAAGATTAATGTATCCTTTAAAAACCCTAGCCCCAAGATTAATGTATCCTTTAAAAACCCCAGCCCCAAGATTAATGTATCCTTTGAAAACCCCAGCCCCAAGATTAATGTATCCTTTAAAAACCCCAGCCCCAAAATTAATGTATCTTTTAAAAACCCCAGCCCCAAGATTAAATACGTTTATAAAATCAAACACTAAACCTCGTAAAACCTTTTTGGTTGACAAAAAAAAAACCTTTTTGGATAAAGGAAAAAAAACCCCAATGGTTTGTTTTGAAAACCCTCTTTTTCTAAATCGATCTTTTTGTTTTACATCAAAGTTGGGTCAAGATAATATTGTAATATTGAAGTTTTATGAGGGTTGGTGGTTCCCAGCATGTCAGGATAGTCGGCTCCTATTAAAAAATTTATGTTAACTTTAAACCATAGATTTTAAAATACTTTGCTATTTAAACTTGGTAAGCAATGTATTGAGAAGAGTTTGACAGTGCTTTTGTAAAGCGAAACAGGTCTGTCACTTTCATTTAAGTTATTGTGTAGATTTTTTTCACATTTAATTGTCGAATCATTCCGTTAAAATATTATTTTTTGAAATTCCAACATGTCAGGATAGTCGGCTCCTATTAAAAATTTTATGTTAACTTGAAATCATAGATTTTAAAATACTTTGCTATTTAAACTTGGTAAGCAATGTTTGACAATGCTTTTGTAAAGCGAAACAGGTCTATCATTTTAAAATTGAAGTTATTTTGTAGTTTTTTTTCATATTTAAGTGTCGAATCACTCCGTTAAAGCATTATTTTTTTAAATTCCAACATGTCAGGATAGTCGGCTCCTATTAAAATTTTTGAGTAAATAAAGGATTCTTCCTCTGTGTTTCACCGTAAGACTCGAATGTTAGTTTATAATTAAATAATGAATTGTATAAAACTCAATGTAAATTTGGATTATGTATAACGCCAACACCAATCTGCAATGAATAACTTCGGTACTTTCATCTTCAATAAATCCTTTCCCGTTTGTCATGTAAAGTGCCATGTTACGATATGATCATCAAATAGACTATACACATAAAAATTAAATAAAATTGCCGCAAGACTAAATGTTTCGAAAGTGTTCATTTTTTAGTTCGATTGTAAATTGGTGTTGGTTTTTTGTAAATTGTGACAGTGTTGCTGTTATGTTAAATTTTACGGTAGAAAAACGTCTGGTTATAATTCTCATGTGATCGCTCACGAATTTATGCGCCGAGCAGTAGTGTTGCCGACACATTCAATGACGAACCGCCAAGTTCTGTGTCGACTACTCTGGAGGTTCTAAACCCGAAGGCTCGATTACTGGGGCAGAAGACGGTAATATAGTCTCCCGACCACGCTCTTCAATGTTTCAAATATATCGAAGGATTCTAATTTATTGTTTCTTAAAATATATTGAAGGATTCCATTCTAAAAAGAAAAACAAACAAGGCAGAAATTTGTGTTAAAAACTATCATTCATTTTAACATTTTTTTTTTTCACTAAGATATATACATAATGTTAAAACCTTTCCCTGTTGGGGTAGGTAGAGAGGATAGAGTGTAAAACTTTCTTCTTACAACACACTTCCGTCGCCTCCTCCTCCTTATTCACATATTTCATACAGTTTCTTCTCTTACCTCTCCTTTCGAAATTTCATTCACTCGGTCCAACCATACTTTTCTATGTCATACTCTACCACTCCTACTTTTTTATTTTTTTTTATTTCACCTGACTAGTTTATTGCCATGTGGCAATCTCTTCCAACCGACCAGAAAGATGTTTAAATGGGCCCTAAGTGAAAACCAAAATGGAATTTTAAAAAATCTGGAAACCAGCGGGGATCGAACCCGCAATCTCCGGATCGGCAGACAAGCGTCTTACCACCAGGCCACGGAGGTGATTTGATTGCATTATAAATTTATCTAGTCAGTCTTTCGTCACTCATCTGTTCAACATGTCCAAACTACCTCAACACGTTCTTTCCCACCCTACTTAACACACCAGTTTTTAGCTCAATCTCATCCTTAATAATTACGTTTCTTACCATTAAGGTCCGAAAGTTTATCGTGTGAACAAGTTGGAGCATGTATGGACAGGCCACGTACATCGCATGGTCATTTGATATTGTTAACCTCAGTAGTATGGCAACTAAAGCTGATCCTAATATCGCACAGTTATCAAGTTAAATCACAATTATCAAGGATTTTAGCAAAGCATTTCATATCAAACTGAATATCGCACAGTTATCAAGTTAAATCACAATTATCAAGGATTTTAGCAAAGCATTTCATATCAAACTGAATATCGCACAGTTATCAAGTTAAATCACAATTATCAAGGATTTTAGCAAAGCATTTCATATCAAACTGAATATCGCACAGTTATCAAGTTAAATCACAATTATCAAGGATTTTAGCAAAGCATTTCATATCAAACTGAATATCGCACAGTTATCAAGTTAAATCACAATTATCAAGGATTTTAGCAAAGCATTTCATATCAAACTGAATATCGCACAGTTATCAAGTTAAATCACAATTATCAAGGATTTTAGCAAAGCATTTCATATCAAACTGAATATCACACAGTTATCAAGTTCATTTCATATCAAGTTTATTTTCGAAGGACACTTGATAACTGTTAAAATCCTTATTTTTCCGATTTTAAATCGCTCATTTTTACATATATATTGATGTGTATTGAATACACATCACCGGAACGGGTGCATTTTTTTAGCACAGGAAGGGAAAGGTTGAGAATGCAATCAGTCTTTATATATATATTTTTTATTTATATATATATACAAAAAAGACTTTAGATAAAAATGATATATTATTCATAAGCTTCTTGCCTTTTTAATTTAATAAAGGACAATGTAAGTTTATATTTTATTATTGGCGGTGACCCCCGTGGCCTAGTTGGTAAGGTATTGGACTTCAATAATAATAATAATAATAGGACAATTTATATAGCGCCGTTTAGAGAGCAGAATCTCCTCAAGGGTGCTCTAACTCAAGATTCAAACCCAATATGACAGATTAAAAATGTTACATAATACACACCATAGTACAATTTTCCTGTGAGGGTGGGTAGGCAGAGAGGACAGAGTGCCATACTTTCCTATCTCAACACACATCCTTAGCCTCATATATATCCAAAACGTCATACAACTTCTATGATTTGTCTCACTTTCTACGTGAATATCATTTACTTGATCCTAATATACTTTCATTGGTTTTCCTCTCACACGCATTCCACTCACATTTGCACTATATATCTGTTTTATTAGTCTTTCTTCATTCATTCGTTCCACATGCCCAAACCGTCTCAGCGTGCTCTTCTTCATTTTACTTAACACATCCGATATGTGACACATTCGGCTTTTGGTGGGTGTAGTGTTCTTGTATTATCACAAATTTTTGATAAGATCTTCCAAGAGATGTGGGAGGCTTGCGCAGCTTCCTAAAGCTGCGCACACAACCCGGATCTCTTGTCTTGGATATTATTTGAATTCCTAGATCACTCATCGTGTTCCCTTAACCCTTCCCTTGCTTCTAAACACTTTAATATCTCTATAAATATAATAAATACTGGGTTCAGATTTTAGGTATTCCTCCGTAATACATTTACGCATTGAATGGAAAAATAATATTAATTATAATTAGCACTTATCGGCCACATCAGAGATATTTTGTGAAAATCGGGAATAAATTCACCGATACAATCAAACGTGTGCCAGTGTGTGACGTAGGTATATTCATTCTAAAAAACCGCTATGGGTGAGGAAGCAAAGCTATTCACGTCTCACTCTCACTCTACTTTGGTATATGGGAACGCAAGAAATAGAATCTCAGTTCGCTCGCTTAGTAGCCAGCGAGCTTTCGTTCGAGGTGGTCGCTTCGCCCATTTTGTGAACGTCGTCCGATGTTTTTTTTCATGTTATCAGCAATTAAATTTCATTATTATCACTTTTGACTTCAAATTGAATTAATTTAAGCGATTGGCTATGAATATTCTTTTTTTTCCGATTTTAAATAGCTCATTTTTACATATATATTGATGTGTATTGAATACACATCACCGGAACGGGTGGGTTTTTTTAGCACAGGAATGGAAAGGTTAACCATCTGGAGTCTGAGCATCATCTCATCGTAGATATTCCATAAGCTTTTGTAGGCATGTTGTTTACTTTGCAGTATTAAATATTGTAACACAAATCCGCCTTAACAAATCCTCTAATTTATTCTGAAAAGGCTAATCATTGTCACCGAGGAAATCACACATTTTCTATAGATGATGATGAATTCTTACATATCAGTAGTAACGGAAATAAATTGGACAGATTAGAGGCCCTAGAAATATCCTAGTCAGTATATTGAGATGAACATCTGGCAAACACATACATACCCAAGATCTCACCGCTGCCTCCCTTTACCCTCAATCCCCAATCCAATTTTTTACCGTTAGATGTGCGCGTATGTTAGTACCAGTTCGAACATATTTGTGTTCCCCTGATGGTGAGGTGAAAACCTAGAAACCGGTAAGATTATACCGTTATATTAAGTGGAATAAATAGTGTTTCACTTAACAAATTACATAAGGAAGATTTATCATAATAGCAACACTGTAAAATGATATAATAAGTTAATAAAGGTAGCTGATAATTGTATGAATTGATGTCCAGTAACCTTAAGAAGTTTTAAAGAATAGACAATTTGCTCACAATGCATTGTGACAGTTTAATTTATTGATATGTGAACCATAATGTATTCTGTGTCTTGCCATTGTACGCATGCGCATTAACTGGCTTTTGTCTATGGCTCGTTTGTTCTTATTTTTATATGCGGGGCACCATTTTAGAAGGTGATTGTAATCTTTAATGATGACTTCCGCAGTCCAGTCGGTGAGGCACTCCTAACTCGGTGATAGCAGATAAGTGTCGAAAGATCCATTTTATCCATGCATTCATTTCTGATGTCTTCTATCGTAAATTGACAGGTCACAAATTTTCCTTAGCGCGTGCATCTCCATAGCATTGAGTTTGTTTTTATCCTTTTCTTCTTCCATGTTCCATATACCCAACGCACTCTCCTTCATCTTATAACACATTCTCCTTCATCTTTTAATGCACTCTCCTTCATCTTTCAACGCACTCTCCTTCATCTTTCAACGCACTCTCCTTCATCTTTTAACGCACTCTCCTTCATCTTTTTACACATTCTCCTTCATCTTTTAACGCACTCTCCTTCATCTTTTAACGCACTATCCTTCATCTTTTTACACATTCTCCTTCATCTTTTAACGCACTCTCCTTCATCTTTCAACGCACTCTTCTTCATCTTTCAACGCACACTCCTTCATCTTACTTAACACACCCACCACGTGATAGTAACACATTAGGCTTAAGGTGGAGTGTGGTGTTCATGTATATTCATACTTTTTTTACGAGACCTAAGAGTTGTAGAAAGCTTGTGCAGCTTCCTAAAGCTGCGCACGCCACCCGTATCTCTTGTCTTTGATATTATTTGGATTCCTTGATTCCCTGCAGATCACGCATCGTGCCCCCTTAACCATCTGGATTCTGCGCATTATGTTATGTCCTCATCATAGATTCCAGAACCCTTCCTTAGTGTTTCATGTTTTTTATTTTGCAGTATTAAATCTGGCGTTACGGCACAAGCTGATATGTCCGTTTTTTTGTCATATTGGGTTTATTCCCCCAATTTATAGAAAATATTTCTCAGCATGTTGTCGCAAAACTTGGTGTGTCATTCATTATCCAAAGAAAAGATATATCGTTTGGAAAAACTTGATATGAAGAAGAATGAGGAGCCAAGAAATGTTACGTTACATATCGTTGATTGGCATTACACAAATACAGAATCAGTTTGCCTATCATGTGGTGGCAATACTCGATATGTATACTTATCAACATCTGGCAACTATCATGTGGTGGCATTACTTGATATGTATACTTATCAACATCTGGCAACTATCATGTGGTGGCAATACTTGATATGTATACTTATCAACATCTGGCAACTATCATGTTGTGGCAATACTTGATATGTATACTTATCAACATCTGGCAACTATCATGTGGTGGCAATACTTGATATGTATACTTATCAACATCTGGCAACTATCATGTGGTGGCAATACTTGATATGTATACTTATCAACATCTGGCAACTATCATGTGGTGGCAATACTTGATATGTATCATATACTTATCAACATCTGGCAACTCACACGTTTTGTAAAAAAATTAAAACGGTGTGAAAATCGTACAGTTGTCAACGAAGCTGTCGTCACCGGCATATTCCTTCTTCTGTAAACTAAGGTAAAACTGAAGTATCAGCTAGTGCCATAACTTGTGCCACAGAAGTGTTTTAATAAAAGTTTTTAAATTTGAATGAAAAAGGTGCGCTCTTTTATTTTTTTAATTAAGTGCAATCTATGGTAATCCCATCATGTCCATAGAGTCTCGGGAAGTCATAGACAATCTCCTGTGTCTGTGTGGTGCGAGGCAGTGTGTGTTTCTACTTTTATACATAGCATTAGAGGAAGAGTGGAGTAAGGATAGTGGGTAAGCCGAGCCAATGTGGACTGTGTAGTGTTGTATAGTTAAGTTGGGTTCCCGGAGCCTTGCCAATTTGTATAAATAAATCTTTTATATGTGTGCGTATCGTGTTTTATTCCCTTTCCAGAGAAGTGTGGCGCGTTGAGTCTAGGTCAAGAGTTCCCAAAGTGGTCGATATCGACCCCCTGGGGTCCATTTGATTTCTCTAAGGGTCGATAGTTTCAATAAAAACAGATGCGCGAGACTCTCGCGCGGTAGAAGTGAAACTTCTTAGCTCCTAGGTAAAGTTGATTTTATGCATTGCTTTTTTTTCCATTTGTTGACGATTTTTATTATTTTTTTAGGTTTCCTTCCGTGGTTGCAGTCCTTAGACTGGTTTGCAGCAATTTGAACTCTTCTCCTCCATTCCCCCCTGTCCTGTGCGGCTCTTTTTAAGTCTGTATATGTTGAGCAGCGCACGTCCACCAACAGGTCCTCCAGGTACTCTCGGCGTGGGCGTCCCCTAGAGTTTGTCCCCTCGGTCATACCCTCCATTATGGCATGCAAGAGGCCCTCTTGTCGTATTATATGACCGATCCATCTTGCACGCCTTTCGGACAGGATCCTGAGCAGGTGCCTTCCTCCTTCGATTCGTTGGAGATTTTGGGTTTAGGAAATTATTATGTGGAACTTAATTCAAGAAAATCTCTCTTAATTAAATAAAAAATGGTTATGTGGAATTTAATTCAAGAAAATCTCTTAATTAATTAAAAAAATATGTTTTTTTTTTATTTTTTATAATATAATACACATAATAATATTAATTATTAAATAATTTATTAATAAATAAAATATTTAATAATAATTTAATAAGAATAAAATAATATAATACACCGTTTCACTTTTCGTGACGCTCAGGCCAATTTGCCCTACTGCGCCATACAAGTTTCACTTCGAAAAAAATTTGAGGGTCGACGTCAGCAAAAATAGCCCCCCTTACTACTGCTATTTGTTTGTTACTTCAAAATATCTATGATTCCAATAGGTACCTAATTAAGAATATTCGTCAATATTTGTACTTATTTTGAATTTGCATATTTATTTCATAAATGTCAAAAATTAAAAAAAAAATCTCGTATTTTTTTGCTTTAATTTTGGTCAGCGCAGATTTCAACATTAAATATTACACAAGATAATGCAATGCACAATCCGTAGTCCTTTTATCTTTTTCAATCCTTAATTACGAGTGATTACAATGAAAAGATTGTTATCTAGTGAAATATTTAATATCGAGTACTGTACAAACTTATTAATTTGAGTAAGTATAGTAAATGTCTAGGAGGGAGACGGTTTTAAAAGTTTTTGGTAAAAGGGTCTGCGGCCGAAACAAGTTTGGGAACTCTCGGTCTAGGTAGACTCCCCTCAAGGGACCTCTAACTCAAGATTGAAACTCACTAATAAAAGACCTTCCAGAAAGGGTTGTCTTTAAGTACGATCTGTTGGATCTCACCACCAGCCACGCACGTTGTTATGGGAGACAAAATGATTTTCCATCCAGCGTGATCTGCACTATAAGGTCCAAATCTACTTTATTTCTCGTGTCCTTTCTCCGGTGGTGACACAACTGAGTGCGGAAAGAAAAGCAGCTACGATGGTCTTAAGGTCTGGCACCACAGGAGAAGAGAAATGACTCGTAGCGCAGTAAATATATACTTATAAAATAAATTAAAATTAAATCCACGTACAAAGGAGTTTATCTGGATTGATTTCAAATTTTGTCTCTTTGTATTCAAGTCCCTTAATGGGATGTCTCCATTGTATAATATCTTTCCGATCTGTGTCTGAGGGATGTTCCTTCAGAGAGAAGTTGAACGTTTGATATCGGACTGTTACAAACTACTCGGTTTTGTAATGAGAATATCAAGAGAATTTAACAGTACCGATATCCTGAGAAACTTATATAATTATCTAATTAGAACCAAATTAGAATATGCATCTACGGTTTGGGCTCCTCATCAGCTCAAATATAAAAACAATATAGAACAAATACAAAATAAAATCCTCAGATATCTATGGTACAGAACAAAGGGGAATTACCCAAAATATGCTCACCATGTCGAACTTCTCACGGTGTGTAACTATAGAAGCCTCGAAACAAGAAGGCAAGAATCCATTGCGATATTCCTGCTGAAGGTGGCTTTAACTGTCCCACGATTCTAGAAGCACTAAGTTTATATGTACCTAATAATACAGCCGTGCAAGGCAAGGAATCACCCTCTGTTCTATAATACGTACCAACTTACAGAAGGAATATCATGGCTAAACACTCAGTCACGCGTGGTATAGAGATATTGAACCAACTGAGTGACACTGTGGATATAGTCTCGGCACCGCCTAGCAGTATGAGAAGAATCCTGGCTTATATTCTTCCTTACGAATAAGCTAACACTAGAAGCAGACCCTCTTTGTGTAACAGGAGAAATCCGTGCAAAGTGGATAAAAATAAAAACTTGATGGTTAATAAATTAGCGCTTCTTCATCTAATAAATTAGCGCTTCTTCATCTAATAAATTAGTTATTCCAAATCAATCATCCAACAGGGCGAGGCATTATGATAGAGCTGGTCCTATGGCATGGAATGGTATGCCTTCTAGTATTATACTCGTAGATATGGGTGACATATGCAGTGTTAGGAAGCACTTAAAAACAATCCTTTATAGGAGATTGTATCAAAATGTATAAATAGGTTCGAATCTTGAGTTATAGCGTCCTTGAAGAGAGTGCTCTCTATTAATGGTGCTGTATAAAATTATTCTTTGAATTGATTTGACTATAAGAAGGAGGGATGTGTGGGAGTCGACGGGAGGTAGGAATGAAACAAAAAGACATCTGTTGATGAACAAAATAAATATAATTGAAACATTTGATATAGTCTATGTACAATACACCACCTCTCCTCTCCTCTCCTCGCCCTTACCGCTAGATTAAGTATTTGAGGAACTGGTCTTCTGCAAGACACGATAACAGGATATTCACCTTAACTCGGGGACGCACACCGACCATTCAACTAAACACCTTGACGTGCTGAGATGACATCTCGTACTTTACATATACGAGTATTTTTCTAATAGAATTAAATTTTATTTACTTTCCATGGCTTATTTATTGAGCAGCCACAACTACCCTTCTTCATACATCCGAGATAAGCATATTACGGACCATCGAAAGAAAATCTCTCAAAGCTAGGATGAGAAATGTTTACATCCGACAAACTTAACATATATTGTGATGTAACGGATCATGAATGAGGTCTTTAACCCTTCCTTCCCAGTGATGTGTAACTAGTACACATTGCTTCTAAAAACTTTAATATCTCTATAAATATAATAAATACTGGGTTCAGATTTTAGGTATTCCTCCGTAATACATTTACGCATTGAATGAAAAAATAATATTAATAATAATTAGCACTTATCGGCCACGTCAGAGATATTTTATGGAAATTGGGAATAAATTCACCGACACAATCAAACGTGTGCCAGTGTGTGACGTAGGTATATTCATTCTAAAAAAAAACGATATGGGTGAAGAAGGGACGCTATTCACGTCTCACTCTCACTTACTTCGATATATGGGAACGTAAGAAATAGAATCTCAGTTCTCTCGCTTCACTAGCTCGTGGGCATCCATTGGAGGTGATAGCTTCACCCGTTTTGTGAACGTCGGCCGATGCTTTTTTTTTCTCGTTTTCAGCAATTAAATTTCAATTATTATCACTTTTGACTTCAAATTGAATTAATTTAAGCGATTGTCTATGAATATTCTTTTTTCCCCGATTTTGAATCGCTCATTTTTACACGTGTATTGAATGCACAGCACCGGAACGCGCGGACTTTTTAAGCACAGGAAGGGAAAGGTTAATACTGACCCTTTTTCCTTTTATTGGTTACTATCGAGAATGAAACTCAAAACCCAGGTGAAAGTCAAGTATTTTTCAAACTAGGCTACATAGGTCATAAGTTGATAGTTAATATGTTAAAACCCTTGGGTTTTATCTTGATAGTTAATGTGTTAGAACCCTTGGGTGTTATCTTGATAGTTAATGTGTTAGAACCCTTGGGTGTTATCTTGATAGTTAATGTGTTAGAACCCTTGGGTGTTATTATCTTGTTTTTAAGCTTTTTTCGAGAGTGTTTCAGTGTGCCTCCAGTTTTACACAAAATCAGATCATAGACAATTTTAAAATCATTATTTTCCATAGATATATGTTATATAGTTTCCTCACATGAGCATTTAAAACAAATATTCATTTTGAATTAATGTTTTAAAATAAATATTTCCAATATAAAAGTACAAGATTTAAAGTTAGAGTATAATATTATGACATATTGGAGAATTATTGTTACAGGGATGCAAATATTTCTCATGTTACGCACTCTTGTTAAAGCTATTTTCCAATCTAAAGTAAAGACTGTTACAGCTACTTTCCAATCTTAAATAGCACCGTTACGGCAAATTTTTCAATTGAAAGCATTACTGTTACAGCTGCTTTTCAATCTTAAGCAGTATGTTACTGTTTATAACAACACTATATTTTTAACAAGTTTACTTCGAAGTGGACAAGAGAATGTATGGACAAGCAAAAAGATCCGACCTTTGTTTATACATTTTGACATATTTACGGAAACAGTGCACTGTTACAGCTGCTATTCAATCTTAAATAACAGTGTTACAGCTGCTTTTCAATCTAAAGTAACATTGTTACAGCTACTTTTCAATCTAAAGTAGCCTTTTTACAGATGTTTTTTAATCTAGTAGCACTGTTACAGCTGCTTTTCAATTTTAATTAGCACTGTTATAGCTGCTTTTCAATCTAAAGTAGCACTATAACAGTTGTTTTTTAACCACTTGACAGTTTTGCCCGAGAGGGACTCAGGCACAAAATTTCTTTTTATATTGACGAGCCTGAACCTCGTTCGGGCAAATCTTGTTTCGACTTGTCGGGAGTGTTTCTCCCGAGCATGGTTTGGGCAGATCTTGTTTCGACTTGTCGGGAGTGTTTCTCCCGAGCGTCGTTTGGGCAGATCTTGTTTCGACTTGTCGGGAGTGTTTCTCCCGAGCGTCGTTTGGGCAGATCTTGTTTCGACTTGTCGGGAGTGTTTCTCCCGAGCGTCGTTTGGGCAGATCTTGTTTCGACTTGTCGGGAGTGTTTCTCCCGAGCGTCGTTTGGGCAGATCTTGTTTCGACTTGTCGGGAGTGTTTCTCCCGAGCGTCGTTTGGACAGATCTTGTTTCAACTTGTTTTCTCCGAACGGAATATATTTTCGTATAGAATTTATTCGTTCACGGTTCCTCATTGTGTTAAAAATCCGACTGTTAAGTGGTTAATATAAAGTAGCCATTTTACAGCTGCTTTTCAATTTTAATTAACATTGTTATAGCTGCTTTTTAATCTAAAGTAGCACTGTTACTGCTGCTTTTCAATCTAAAGTAGCCCTATTACAGCTGCTTTCCAATCTAAAGTAGCCCTATTACAGCTGCTTTCCAATCTAAAGTAGCCTTATTACAGCTACTTTTAAATTTTAACTAGCACTGTTACAGCTACTGTCCAATCTACAAAAGCATGCTTCTCAAGTATTCTAAGTATAGAATAGCAGCGACATTACTTGACAGCTGCTCTTACGAAGGACTGTTTTTTAACAAGTTTGGTAACAATAAATTACACTCGTATAAGATACAATATTTTTTTACCGTCTTTGCTTAAAAATTGACGTACATAAGCAAAAAAAATCCAACTTTCGTTGATCCATTTCGACATATTTAAGGAAACATAATATAGCTTTATGTGGACTTAAGTAAAGAATAATAATACACCTTCGCAATTGTTGAAAACATACATTTTAGACATTTGCATCCCTGTTGTATGGCAAAAATAATGTGTATTTAAATATTTAGTGGAACTTTATTATAACAAGCACCGAAAGATTTACAGTTTGTGGCATTCCTTTGTTCTCTCTGCTTACCCCAAAATGGGAGATGGAGGGATGGTAAAATTACAATTAGTTTACTATACATATAGATCATCATGCCATGTCACTTTTGGGATATGCAGAGAGGACATATCTCCATTTTATTTATTCTATCCAAACAAACAGTTTCGCCTCGTCTATATCCATACATGCTGTCCAGTTGATTATAACAGTGAACTCGTTATTTCTTTTCTTTATACTTGTGACCTCATTATTTCCTCTCTTTATAAGCTTAATGAGTTTATGAGGATAAAGAGAGGAGATAACGAGTTCACGATTATAAAGAGAGGAACTAACGAATTTATGGTTAAAAAGGAAGGAAATAACAAGTTTACTGTTATAGTGAGAGGGAATAACGAGTTCACTGTTGTAATGAGATGGAATAATGGGTTGGAATAACAGTGAACTCGTTATTTCTTATCTTTATACTTGTGACCTCATTATTCCCTCTCTTTATAACCATTAACTCGTTATTTTCTTTAATGTACTCGTGAACTCAATATTTCCACTGATTATAACCATGAACTCTTTATTCCCTCTCATTATATAGCATTGAGCTTGTTATTTCCTCTTATAACCGTGAACTCATTATTTCCTCTAACTGAGCTCGTTATTTTATTTCTTTATAACCATGAACTCAATATTTCCTCGCTCGTTATAACAAAGTTCGACTATAGTTCATAACAAGAGGAGTTAGTAAAGTATTAATAATTATCACAAGGTACCGACCCACAAAAAGTATTTTAATTATCAATTCTACATATTCACACATACACGTGACTAACAAGAATAGAATCACACCTTTATTGCAAGATCTACACCTTTTTTAACCTTTCCTTCCCTGTGTTGGGTATCTTCTACACGTTGCTTCTAATAACCATCAATATCTCTATAAATATTATAAATACAAGGTTAAGATTTTAGGTATTCCTCCATAATATATTTACGCATTGATTTAAAAAATAATATTAATAATAATCAGAATTTATCGACTACATCGTGGGTATTTTGTGAAGATCTGAAACAAATTCGCATTTAAACGCTGCGAGTGCCTCGAACTTGTGTCTTGACGATAGGTGAAGAGTATGCAGGAAGCGCGACACTATATTCGCATCTCACTCTTGCATACTCCACTGAATTGCGAGGAGCTCAATTGTCTCAATCGTCGCAAGTGTAAGCGTAAGCGCCGGGGTATGCCACTGACGCTCCGCGCCGCAGTAGCTTCTAGGCTTGCAAATAGATTAGACCTACGCCCGTTCCGTGAGCGTTGCCAGATGGTTTTTTAATGTTTTCAGCAAATAAATCTCAATTATTATAATTTTTAACTTCAATTTTAATTCATTAAGGGGATTATCTATGAATGTTCTTATTTTTCCGATTTAAAATCGCTAATTTTTTATTGCGTACTCACTACCCAACACCGGAGCACGCGTTTCAAATTTAGCACCGTAAGGGAAGGGTTAAACAGCTTCGTGCCATCTCCACTCTTACTTTGATCTCTTGAGACTGGCCACATTGATCATCCAGCCAGCATCCCAGACATATTGACTTCATATACTACTTCCATCTCTAGTGGCATCAAACGATAGTTTTACTGTTTCCTATGAAAGTACTGGCAACTTGCTGAGCTGTTTAAACTCCAGACCTTAAGCCACTTTATAAGTTTATTAACTGTGTTGCAAGTCATTTTCCTATTGCCGTAACGTCAAACCTTAAGTCTGCCATCGATCTTATTATTTTTACACTCGGGTGTGGTGACACTAGAGGAGTCCTTTTGGGCAGTTCCTTCTTCGTCACTACGTGACGTCACACTCATAAATAGATAAAGAAGATTTGGATCTTCTACTATAGTGTACATAGATGGGGACTTATTTTATCCTCCATACCAGCGTGGCTGGTGGAAGTATCCCAGATTTTATATTGGACTCGTTCAATAATTTTATTATTATATTGGACTTGTTCAATAATTTTATTATTATATTGGACTCGTTCAATAATTTTATTATTATATTGGACTCGTTCAACAATTTTTTTATTATATTGAACTCGTTCAATAATTTTATTATTATATCGGACTCGTTCAACAATTTGATTATTATATTGGACTCGTTCAACAATTTTTATATAAATCTCTAGGAAGCATCTGTCTTTGAAGACTCTTGGGGTTTTCCTTAAATATTCTCAGCATTGGATTTATTTATGACGACTTCCGTAGCCCAGTGGTAGTATTCTTGACTTCTACTGAATCAATTCAAGAGATTGCTACCTGGCAATAAACCCGCCAGATTGATTCACAATGAAGTGTTAAATAAATAAACAAAGCTCAAAATACTTTACAAAAAGCATTTTTGGAAATGTTAAGAATGTCAATATCCGAGGCCCTATTCAAAAGAGACAGCCCATGAGAAATACAGAGGAAAAGCACTTGCCAAATTAGTTCTACTTATAGCCAGTCGAAATAGATCAATATTTCTGTACCTGTAAGAGATTGTCACCTGGCAATAAGCCTGCCAGATTGTTTAACAATCAAATGTTAAATAAATAAATACTCACGCCCTGAGTGAAAGTGTTGCCAACACATTAAATAAGGAACTGCAAATTTCGTTCCTACTCCAGAAACTCTTAACCGGAAAGTTCGCTTTCTAGGACCAAAGACAATATTGTCTCCCAGCTACGCTCTTCAATATGTCCGAAACACTAATTCAGATATCTTGATTTATAGTCCTACATCATAATTTTTTTATTTTTTGTTTAACATTTTTATTGATGAATATTTCTGGTCTTTCTGGAGTGATAATGTGTGAGGAGTTGAATTTCGCAAGATGTTTCCAGTTGTGATTGAGTGTCACTGTTTGTCAGGTTGATGAGAACGTGCAACGGGGTTTTGTTTTTGTGTAATCAAAAATCGGAAAGAAGTATCGATTTATTTTTCTCATGCTGAATATCCTCAGTGTGATACAGGCAAAATCCTAGTTTACTGGGGACACGACAAATGAAAGGCAACAAACCCAGATCCATTAAAATTGTATGTCCAAATCAAATTACCTGTTGTTTTTCTCAAATTGTGTATATTTCTTGTCATGTGTAATAATAAATAAATAAATAAATTGTAAATACAATCTGGCGGGGATATTTCCAGGCGGCAATCTCATCCAACCTACCAAACAAAAGTAAATGAAGCAAGTTTCATGGTTGCATAAATCATTTAAATGACTATCCATCCCCATGAACACATTACGTGAGCATACGCCCATAAACCCCACAAAGACGGACAATCACCCGAACATCATTATGTCGTAATAATCTAAATATCTGCTCAAACATAGCAGTCTTGCATTAAAGGTGCGATACATTCACATGTATATACAATTGTTGATTTAAAAAAACCAACGTTTTATTGGAGATGGGTGAAAATAACAACGAAAAAAAAAATTGCACAAAATATTTCGAGTCGCAAATCATATTTACAAACAGTCGATTCTCGATTATCCTGAAGCGGTTGCTAAGAAATATTGATTTGAAAAAAAAAATATTCTCTTTGCCTAAAAAAATTCCTAAATTCTTGGAAAAATAATATATACACAGTTGATTTTTTTTTATTATCTGGGTTACATTAACCAGGTTGTAAATTTTTTAAAAGAATATATATAACCGTGTATATCTTAGAATACAAGTCGAAATAAATCCGTGTGTCATTCGACGGAAGTAGCAAAGCGCAGGGTTCGAACCGGTGTCCTGCACGACCGTTCACCTCAATTGATAGAGAAACTACAAAATTCATATTTCCTTTTTATAACATTTAATAATACACGAGTCATAATACTTTTTCAACATCAGTTTATAAAAATTATTTGATTTTTTTTTATTACCGCAGTTAATTTACAACTCAGTTAATGCAACCCTGAAAAAAATGCGAGTCTACTTTATATATGTACGACTATATACCATCATGCTGTACCCCATTTGAGTTGCAATAGGAAAGAAAGTCGGAGGTTGCGTGTTTGATCCCTGCTGGATTCCAGATTTTTTTAAATAGGATTCCAGTCTGGTTGACACTTAGGGCCTATAAAAACATCTTTCTGGTTGGTTGGAAGAGATTGCCCCATGGCAATAAGCTCGCCAGGTTAAAAAAAAAAACAATGGGGCGTTCAAAGACATGTTCAATCAGCATATTAGTATGAACATTGATGTATGGGAGTAAAATGTGGAAATGGAAAATGTATGAAGGAAGTCGAGTAAATATGGTGGAAATGCATGCACTGAGAAGAATATGCGGTGTGTCGATGTATGACAGAATTTAAAATGTTATTATTAAGGATGAATATGAGCTTAAAGACTGATGTGTTAAATAGACCATGTTGAGGTGGTTTCGACATGTTGAACGGATGGGTGACGATAGACTGACTGAAACGAATTGGCAACGCAAGAGTGGTTGGGAGTCGCTTGAAATTTTGAAAGAAGGAAAGGTAAAGAGTAAGAGAAACAGGAGGAACTGTATGAGAAGATGTATGAATGTGGAGGACACCAAGGAAGTATGATGCGATAATAGGAACGTTCGGTGCTGTCTACGTATATTTCATATATAGTGCAAATGTGAGGAGAGGAAGACCAAGGAAAGTACGGTTAGATCAAGATATTTTGAAAGAAGGAAATGTAGAAAGTCAGAGATATCGTAGGAGATGTACGAGAAGGTATATGGGTATGTGTCGAGATAGAAAAATCCGTCACTCTGTTTTCTCTATCTACCCCAATAGGGAAATAGCATGATGGTTCGTATGTACGTAATATTTTTCATAAATGTTTTACAAATGTACCTCAGTTGATCTGTAACCAGATTAACAGGATCCCATCGGTTAATCAAGAATCAACTGTAAGTTACATTTTACCATCAAATATTTAATAATATAAAGTGCTATATTTTTATAGCATATCCATTTTTATATCGTATAAATAAAAAAAAAAAACAAAAAAATTATTAAGTCAAAAATAAGAATCGAAAAAACTTTTTGACCGTGACGAAAATTTGTTTTCAGAAATTCAAAAAACTAAATAAAAAAAATATTAAAATTATTTTTAACAGATAATAAATTCATTGATTTTTTAAAAATATATAATACATTGTAAATAATTAAATAAGTCTCGTAGATATAGAAAAATAATGGAATTCTTCGTAAATTATAAAAAAACACAAATAAATAATCACAAAATAGACTTGAAAAGCCTTAAAAATTAAATAATTTCTTTTTTAAAGATCAAATATCTTTATAAATAACATAAAATATCACTGTACCCCGGAGGCATTACGCCCTATGTCCCTTTTATTAGTCAATTTATCTTTTTAAACGAAATGCAGAATATAAATGTCTCTCTTAATTCACGTGGTTTTTAAACGAAATGCAGAATATAAATGTCTCTTTTGATTCACGTGGTTTTTAAACGAAACGCAGAATATAAATGTTTCTCTTGATTCACGTGGTTTTTAAACGAAATGCAGAATATAAATGTTTCTCTTGATTCACGTGGTTTTTAAACGAAATGCAGAATATAAATGTTTCTCTTGATTCACGTGGTTTTTAAACGAAATGCAAAATATAAATGTCTCTTGATTCACGTGGTTTTTAAACTTGAAAAAAAAAAAAAAGTGTAAAATTTCTTTTCTACTTGCAAAATATTCCAAAGAAAAACGCTTTCATATAAAATTAGCAAAATGGACATGGTGACTTATGCTTCCGAGGTACAGAT
>OX463867.1:410064-437564 GCA_949825065.1 Odontocerum albicorne | reverse complement strand
GAGCAAAGGACCGAACTGTTTGGAGTCAACTTGGGGAGACCTTCATCCAGCAGTGGATCGACCCTGGTTGACAATGATGATGATGATGATGATATATATATATATATATATATATATTATAGGAACAAAATATTTTTTTAGTGCTGATATAAAAAAAAATACCATCACCTAACACAAAACACACAAACGTGCTTAAGATCTTTGTGGAATAGTTTTTTTTTTTTTTAACAATAAGTGATTAGCTAGCTTCCGACCATATAACATATTATACACTTGCAATATGCTGTGAATTGTCATATCAGCAGACCTACGAGGGTATGCATGGTATACAGGTTCCTTTCTAGTTTGTCTTCAACTCTCTTATAGAGATACCCGTAAGACAGTTAAGGATGTTACACAATAGAGAGATTGTAGTTTGTTTTATCAAACACTGTTTATTCCACTTTTTGTGTCATGTTTATATTCCATCATAATTTTTTATAAGACCTCTCTAAAAGGGTTGTCTTCAAGTGCTTTCTAAAGCATATTTCTAATTTAGCCAGTTTTGTTTTCTGGTACATATTGAATTATGCTGTGGAATGAAAAGCAGAACATTCGAACAGAATTCAGTCTTGTTTGTGCTCCACTGATTATGATGTGAAAGCCCTGAAACCGGTGGGGTTATACCGTTACAAAAAAGTCGAGCGAGAACAGTATTTGATTAAACAAATTACAAAATATATTTTACTGAACATATGCAGATGAGGGTAAGTACCCAATCCAAAGGCCGCAGCCACCGTCTTCCTATTCTTATACTCGACTTACATAAATTTATTTTGTAATATTTTTAATCTGTCAATAATACTGGCTTCAAGTCCCGAGTTACAGTGCCTTTGAGAGTCTGCTCTCAAAACGGTGCCTCCTTTTATTATTATATGTAATAGAAAACAAAACTGGCAAAATTGCGAACACGTCGTTGATCAGGAATCCCGGTCAACGATGTCGCAAATTATTCTTAGAGCTTTTTTAAAAAACATCTCAATTAAACAATATTTCTTTCATTCCACAGCATAATTCGATATGTACCAGAAAACAAAACTGGCTAAATTAGAAATATGCTTTAGAAAGCACTTGAAGACAATCCTTTTTGAGAGGTCTTATCAAAATTTATGATGAAATATAAATATGACACTCCACCTAAAGCCGAATGTGTTACTATCACATATCTGAAGATCAACAAAGATTTCTTTCCCTGTAGTTCATCTTGACTTTTCTTACCAAGAACCAATTCCCATCTCGCACGGATTGAAATCAATTCATTTAACGTGTTTTTTTTTAGCTTGACAAATTTTTCTACAGCCAGTTAATCATGTATAAAGCAAGGTGTACCTGTTTTATATAGTATTTTGTATGGTCAGTAGCCTGCTATTAAAAATCAAAGAAAAAAATATGCTTCCAAACGTTGCTTTCACTAATCACTCGTGTTACGTTTAAGTGGCTTACGAGTATTTGACTAAACAAAAAAAAAAACAGAGATTCAGATAAAATAAATATGAGAAACAAAAAAAAATCATATTTCTATACTAGAGAAAATGTAGCATGGTCCCTGTGACATTTGAAATGCCATGTCTCAAAGGGATGGGGTAAAATCGTTTTTTTTTACAAATCGAATAGTTTTTTTATAAATCGATTTTTTTTCTTCTCTAAACTGATGTTTTAATTCTTAATTTTCATTATACTGACTTTCTAATGTATTGTATGATTTGTATCTATCTTTAAATAGACCAAGATCCACTGTGAATTAATACTAATTACGAACATCTAATTTTAGGTATACAAAAATCGAAAATCCCATTATCGTATACCCCATCCCTAGCCAATGCGGACTAACGTAGCGACTTTTGACAAAAGTTGCCAAATATTATTTGATTTTAACAAACTGCCACATTTTTGCTAATTTGTAACAAGATGTATTAATTTGTCATTATTGTTAGTTTTATGTAATGTATTTACCTAAATAACTTGCTATTTATTAGAATCGAGGCTTATATTAAAGTTGTTACAAGGATGTATTGGGACAAATTTGTGAACTGTCACAGGGACCATGCTACATTTTCTTAAGTATAGTTTATCAACTAATATTTCGATAACAAAGGAATACTTCTTAAGTGCTTCGTACAGAGTAAGGGCTTTAATTTAACGAGTCGTACTGCGTATAATTCTGGGCTAGCGACGTGTACACTCAAAGAAGGTTGACGTACAGCTAGACACTTAAAACTACACAGTTCTCGTGAATTTCTGCACTCGGTCGCATAAAACCTCACGAAAAGGGATATAGCAGTACGCAGGGGATATGGAAAGGTTGTTAACGTTGTTGGGTCCTATAGTCGAGGATTCCCACCTCTATAGGGTCCAAGTTTCATCCATTGTCACATACCGTCAAGCGTTCCGTTAGCACATTGTGCGACAGAGACGACACTCTACAAAGCTGAAGTTAGATGATTATGGCTGACAGTCTCTTTCTTAAGCCCGATGTGTATTACTTGCCGCCGGGTACTGTACATCTTTAAGCCTCCACAGTGTCAACGCCTGAATTATTATATAAACAATATACCATAAACAATTTCTGCATTTATCTATGTATAATTTAGTATACGATACATAGCTACGTTGATAAATTAGTGAGAAATATTCTTCATAATTATTATGAATAATAATATCTACTCAAAGCAGGGGTACCCAACCTTGTGATCTACCGATCGATCGTGATCTACCGATCGATCGTGATCTACCGATCGATCGTGATATACCGATCGATCGTGATCCACCGATCGATCGTGATCTACCGATCGATCGTGATCTACCGATCGATCGTGATCCACCGATCGATCGTGGCGTGTTTTACTTTTTCTTCTATTGCACAAACAAAAGTATTCTTTATAATATTTATATATATTTTTAAAACACACCGTACTTTCTCGGTTGATATGTACTTGTAAGATTGGAAAGAATAATAAACAGAATAGGATAAAAAAAAAAAGCATGAATAAAAAGGACACGAGATAGACTCGAACCAGCAACCTCTGTTCTCATGACAGCCCCTTTACCAACATGCATTAATAAAAAATAATTGATATTAACATTGTAATTTGTTTTATCAAACACTGTTTATTCCACTTTTTGTAACGGTATAATCCTACCGGTTTCAAGGCTTTTCCGTCATCATCAGAGGAGCACAAACAAGACTGAATTCTGTTCGAACTGGTATCGAGATACACGTTTCTAAAGTAAACATTCGGGTTGGGGACTGGGGGTTGAGGGACGGATGGGATAACCTCGGCGAGCAGCGGAGAGATTCTTGGGATATATGTGTTTGCCAGATGTTCACCTCGATGCACTGACTTAGAAATT
The DNA here is from genome assembly GCA_949825065.1 of Odontocerum albicorne. Taxonomy (NCBI): domain Eukaryota; kingdom Metazoa; phylum Arthropoda; class Insecta; order Trichoptera; family Odontoceridae; genus Odontocerum; species Odontocerum albicorne. Next base: position 434,174 of record OX463867.1, on the reverse strand, counting down.
TCTAAGGCATCTAATCTGTCCAATTTATTTCAGAAGTGAACATCTGGCAAACACATATATCCCAAGAATCTCTCCGATACTCGCCGAAGTTGTTCCATCCCTCCCTCAACCAAGAATCTCCGCTGCTTGCCGAGGTCGTCTCATGCTTCCGTCAACCCCCAGTCCCCAACCCGAATGTTTACCGTTAGAAGCGTGTATCTCGGTACCAGTTCAAACAGAATTCAGTCTTGTTTGTGCTCCCCTGATGATGAGGTGAAAGCCTTCAAACCAGTAGAGTTATACCATTACATAAAGTGGAATAAACAGTGTTTGATAAAACAAATAACAAAATATATTGTACTATAAATGATATGAACACAAAACGCAGGTGCAAGATTCAAGCTAATCAAAGATATACGGCGCTAACAAGAGCAACTTTCCTATTTGTGATGCATCTATTGACAAATTAAACAACTAAAATCTGTCAGTCGGTAAAGTAGATATTCTCACATGAACCTGAACTCAGTCGGTAAAGTAGATATTCTCATATTTCATTTTTAAAACACAACTCATTTCACTTTTTCAATTGAACTAAAATAATACTTTTTAATATGTAATATTGGAAAGAATCATTAAAGATAAACATGAAAACAAAGAATGCGGGCAGGACTCGAAACAGAAGCCTCTGTTTTATTGACAAAATAATCGCTTTACCAATTACGTCACTGTATCACGTCCCAACCTAATTTTGTATTTTTTTCTTGTGCGTTGGTAGATCGGGACGTCACGTGCACAAAAAAGGTTGGGCAGCCCTGACTTAAAGTAAACCAAATATTTTAGAATCACAATCCAATAAATTCAAGTGTCCCCGTGTTACGATCCAAACGTCACACAAAAAGAACTCTTACGTATCGACTTTTAAGTGAATAAATTACAGTTCTTAGTGTGTAACACAAATTAATATAGATGAATATATTACAGATTATTTACATATATACACAAGTTTGCCCCAAGCGTTCACACTGGAATATTAGACTAGCTCTTGAACATGGAATTTTTTTAATCATTCCATCATCGGAACGTACATCGTTCAATTTCACACAACCAATCAACAATTTGGCAGTCTTAACCGGTTCACACTGCCAGAGACGAGATATCTCGTCTCATACATTTGTGCGTGCCACGCCAGAGGCGAGATATCTCGCCAATACTTTGGTACCTAATTACTGCGTCACATCTAAACATTACTGACAAATTTATAAATCAGCACACGCACTGACATCTATCCAAATTATATACAAACATTTTATATTGTCTCAAATCATCTTTGAACCACTTATCGGCATATTTCTAAAACAGTTCCACTTGACAGCTGTAGATGTCACCGTTCAGGGTTGTCCCTTTTTTTGAAGTTGTAGCCGAAATTCTTAGTTCTTTGTTTATAAAGTTCGCGATCTTAGTTATTTTTGTATGTTGGTTCTTTTTTCAAGTTTTTTTTTTGATTATTTTACGTAGTTATTTTTACCTCGCTGTGAAACTATACTATTATTACTTTTTGAGTGCTTTTGCGTAACTTTTTTCTTTATTTTATAACGAAATCGGACTTTTTATGTACAATAGTGAACAAAAACTAGAACCTCGTGCATATTTGTATCTTGTATCTTGCTGTGTAGTGAAATATGTTTTGCATATTAGATATTGGTCTAGTGTAAATATGAGCGTGTGACAACCCTGAACAAATGTCGAATTTAAAATAATAAAAACTGTTTTAAGCGTTATATTTCACAATCTCTGGTAAGTCAATAATTAGTACTACTATCTTGATCAAAAAGTTTTAGGACTTTATTCATAAAATCGAAAATACAAGTTTATTATCTTTCGCGATTTCAACAAAGTCCTTTTTTTGCATGAAATTGAGGTGTTTCGGCAAAAGTTTTGAAGCGACACGTCTGAGGCCCAAATCACTAACCAAAATGTCTCGAGCGGATTCGTAAGCGATGTTCAAGTCCTCTGTCAGCTCTCTGATGGTCAATTTGCGGTTTTCGGCCAACATTTCTTTGATTTTATCGATGTTTTCATCTGTTTTCGACTGGCACTGCGTTCGTCATCCTCGACCGACTCACAACTACTTCTGAAGCGTTCGTGCCACCGAAAAACACTTCTCCAACATTTCCAAGGTCTGCGGACCGTTAAATCCGTTTTTCACACAATATTTAATGCAAACTCGTTGATGCACAGTTGATGCCATTTTCAAACTTGTAAAAAAAATCGAAAACACGCACAAAGGTAGATGTACTCAGTACAGCGTAACTTTTACAAATGTCAAGCTATGACGCTGAAATTCGGAGAGAAGTGTCAATGATAGATGTGGTAACCTAACAAAAAAAAAAAGAATTCCAATCGGGTGACTGACAGCGCCACACGGTGGCCGGTCCTAAAAATTTTTAATCGAGGAAGTATGTAATTTTAATAAAAAATAATGAAAATTGATTGAGTTATTTTTTTTACAAATTATGTTTGGCCTGACTGGTATCACCATATTTTTTTTTGCGGCAGAGAAAAGGTTAATATTACCCTTAATCCCTCCGTTTATGTGAGTAAATGGTTCTAAGAAAACAACTTGTAAATAGATACCATCTAAATGGAGTTGTCTACAATAGGTCATCTTTTAGATATTTCTCGATACAGTAGGTTCTCGACTAGTGACAACGGGCAGTCTAGATGGACGAGAAAGCAGAGATATAACACAAAGCCGATGAACTGACCAAGTCGGGAATACAACAGGGTCCTCTGCTAGGCCCAAAGAAGCACTCCAAGAAGCCCAAGTGGAGATTCGTCAAAGACAGACTCGAGCAGATGGACAGAGAGATCACGACATGCAGAGTCACGAGAAGTACACCAAAATGAAGATTTCAAAGAATGTTGAGTCAAAATTTCACAAACTACGAGTATATAGTATAACATAAGACTGCCAACATTTCGTTCACTCATCATTCATCGAAACGCTTGGGGCTAAAAAATACTCCATCTCGACACACGAAAGAAAACCCCCTCGACCATAGCACATCACTGTGGAGTTGAGTAGATTGTATTGTCCGAGACCGTGACAGGGACGAACGTAGCACCAGACTGAAGTGGCCTCTCCGCCCCGGGTGTGCGTCCGGCGGCCCAGTCGGGCGGAGAGGTCATCGTGGAGGGGTTGTATTAGCTCCACATGGGGTCGTACTTGATGAACTTTGGATCTGGGGCTATGTACACTCGACGGCCCCGGTAGAAACAGGTCACAACGCCGAGATACGCCGTTCTGCCGACTCCGCTCTGAAAAAAAGATACAATAAGATGTGAAACAATGTCTTTCAACAAAGGGAAATAAAAACTCGTATTAATCATTTGTTGTGTCGGGTCTGGATTGTTGTTATTCTATTTATTCTGGTTTGCTTGATTCACAAATATCTATACTCCAGTCTGTTATCAATGCAGCTGCTAGGCTGATATATGGTAGTCAGAAATATTGCCATGTTGGTTCACTTCTAAAATGTCTACATTGGCTCAAGTATCGCAAACAGATTGACTACAAACTTTGCATTCAGGTATAGATTGCTGCAATAAGTTTTCTGCGGTTTTCTTACTAAATATGTTTTTTTTGAACAAATGTTGATGCGAGGATGTACAGTACCCGGTGGTAAGTAATACACATCGTTTGTAGAGCGTCGTCTCTGTCGCGCGATGCGCTAACAGTCCGGTCCGGTGACGACTGACAAATCGCGACGGAACACGTGTATGAATTTAATGGCCGCGGTAACATCTTTCTTATCATTACACTCAACTTGTATAGTATATACGAGAGTTGCTACTTAAGTTTTTAGATATGGCAACACCAGTGTAGATACGTTAAATATGCCATCAGCATCGTAAAGTTTGATGTTTTTAATGGTATACGTGCTCAGAAAGTTTTGTCATACTGTTATGCCTTGTTGACTGATTAGCAAAGATGGAATTTTGCGTCGGTCGTGAGCGTTACACGGAGATTCTTGTAGAAAATGTTGAAGAACAATTACGTCAGGTTTAATTATCTTCTTTGAATAGTTCAGGATGTCTCCAAGAAAACACTTGATAAAAGTATAATCTTTATTTAAAATGTATGTTAGTCGGGTAACTATCAAGTAATGAATGACAATTGTTAGTAGTTTAGTGTACTATTTAAAGGGCTTTTTATCATAAAGAGTTTTATCTTGTTTACGCATATTCAGTAATGCGTGACAAAAACATCCGCGTACACAGAGTGAATTACTTTGTTATTTTGTGACAAGACAAGTTCATAGGTTATTATAGTACATGATGGAATGCATTTACAGAGAGTGTGGACTACAGAATCCGGAATTGATAAGATAAAGTAGCCACGGGTTATAACAATACGAGTGCTATTTGTGCTGTTTACAGTGACATGAAAAATTCATCTCGGCCAAAAATGGAATGAGATCGTGAACATTTTCGTGCGATGATTTTTTATGATTTTCGACATAGACTAACTCAACACCAGTGTGCCGATCAACTCGCTTCGACTTTTGGTGATGAAGCACCATCCCGGGCTGTGCCACTGGGTTTCGCTGGTTTTCCGAATTCGATCGTGGCCGTAGTTCGCTCCAGGACGAATTTCGTGAAGGTCGTCCAAAATCGGTTGTTGTGCCAGAAAACATCGATGCTGTGCGTGAACTGATATTGCAAGATCGTCATGTGACTTATCGTGAGATTGAGGCATGTTTGCGCATTAGTTCCACTCGCATACATTCAATATTGCATGAGCATTTGGCCATCAAAAAGATTTGTTCGCGTTGGATACTGCATAATTTGACAACTGCTCAAAAAAAAGGCTCGTGTCGATTGGTCCAAAGAAATGTTGAATAAATTCGATCGCGGTGCTTCAAAAGACGCCGTCTATAAGATCGTGACAGGCGACGAATCATGGATCTATGCATATGAGTCAGAAACTAAACAGCAGTCGACTGTATGGATCTTTCAAGACAAGCCAAATCCAACAAAAGTTGTTCGCGCACGAAGCACTTCGAAGCAAATGGTGGCTTGTTTCTTCGGTATAAATGGTCATGTCGCAACAGTGCCTTTAGTGGAACGTCGTACGGTCAATTCTGAATGGTACACCACCATTTGTTTGCCAGAAGTGTTCAGAGAAATGAGGAAAACCAACCGCCGAAGACGGATCATTCTCCACCACGACAATGCGAGCTCTCACACATCGGCTCAAACAAGTGACTTTTTGAGCACTCAAAACATCGAATTGATGGGTACAGCCCTGATTTGGCACCCAATGACTTCTTTTTATTCCCGAACATCAAAAATAAATTGCGAGGTCAACGTTTTTCGACGCCTGAAGAAGCGGTCGATGCGTTCAAAACGCATGTTTTGAAGTTACCTCCTCGGAGTGGAAAAAGTGCCTCGAAAATTGGTTCAAACGCATGCAAAAGTGTATTGATCTTCATGGAGAGTATTTTGAAAAACAATAAAGCCATTTTCGATGATAAATATTTGTTTTTACTTGTCTGTCTCAATACTTAAGTAACAACCCTCGTATATATACGAGTATATATCATATATGGGTGCCAACAGGGATTACGTATTCACTCATGCCAGAAAGGGTTCATAAAAGATTTCTCCGCTGACTCTACACGAGAGAGTGTGGATATCATCCCTGGCTTTATCCAAGTGTCTCCTTACTGGGGATGCTTATGGTAGTTACAGGTCATTAGAGAGGGGAAGATATCTTCGATTGGGTGTCCACTTTTATTGTCTGCTCTGAGGTAATCTAGTCAACCCATCCGTCCTGAACAGTCTTGGTTTGTTGTATGTTCCGGATAATTATTTGAGACAACGCTCCCATAGATTGTTCTATCAACCTATAAGTGGAACCGACCTGCCTTTGGAGATGCCGGTGGCAGGTAGAGCAAGCACGCTGTCTAACCGTGTGTGTCCTCACATAGAGGTGTTGCATGTGTCGCTCAGTGCCTTCAGGAATAAATATCTTAAATGTAGCGTAATACTTAACACGCTACATTGTGTCATAATGTTTTAGTGTAACATGTACATTTTTACTATTGTCCTTAACCCTTCCCTTACTGTGATAAAAATAATACGCGTGCTCCGGTGTTGGGTAGTGAGTACGCAATAAAAAATTAGCGATTTTAAATCGGAAAAATAAGAACATTCATAGACAATCCCCTTAATTAATTATAATTGAAGTTAAAAATTATAATAATTGAGATTTATTTGCTGAAAACATTAAAAAAACCATCTGGCAACGCTCACGGAACGGGCGTACGTCTAACCTATTTGCAAGCCTAGAGGCTACTAGTGGCGCGGAACGTCAGTCGCATACCCCGGCGCTTACGCTTATGCTTGCGACGTTGAGACAATTCAGCTCCTCGCAATTCAGTTTAGTATGCAAGAGTGAGATGCGAATATAGTGTCGCGCTTCCCGCATACTATTCACCTATCGTCAAGACGAGGCACTCGCAGCGTTTAAATGCGAATTTGTTTTCGATCTTTACAAAACACCTCGATGTAGTCGATAAATTCTGATTAATATTAATATTATTTTTTAAATCAATGCGTAAATATATTATGGAGGAATACCTAAAATCTAAACCTTGTATTTATAATATTTATAGAGATATTGATGGTTATTAGAAGCAACGTGTAGAAGATACCCAACACAGGGAAGGAAAGGTTAACAAATAAATCTTAACTGTTTTATACATGTTTTTTTTGTACTTATGTTCGGTCCTTGTATGAATTAGGGGAAACCTGTAATGTGTAAAGGACTTGAAAAAATAAATGAGAGTTTAATATATTCATTTAGAAATAATTTTTAACTGTCAATAAAAGTGGATTCGAATCCAGAGTTGACGTGTCGTCTGCTCTCTAAACGGCACTATATAAATTGTCCTTTTATTAATATTAGTCGTTACGTGGAAAGATAAGACACTGTACGGCACTCACCCTGAAGTCGTCCATGAGGCCCAGCGACTTGGCCGTCCTCTTGTACTGGTCGTGCGTTGTGAAGGGGATCCTCACAGCCGGGCCGTCAGAGCTGAGCTCCGAGTTCTTCAGCTCCGTGAGGCTGATGGTGGGCGCTGAGTAGACTGCGTTCAGGAATGCTGGGTCGTAGTTGTCCTAAATCAAACAGTTTATTTTGACAATCGTACAAATGTTTAGGATTTACAAAAATTGTACGAGTTGTATGGATGGTTAGAAGGTGTATGGATGTAGAAGAGATGAAGGCTGTGTATCACGATTGGAAAACTCTTGCCCTCTCTGCCTACTCCGACAGGGAGACGGTGTGATGGTATGTTTCTCTGCAGAAGTTTATTCCTCCGCAGATAATACCCGCCTCGCTGCATATAACATCCTTCCGCTGGGTATGGTATGCTGCCAGGAGGCGGAGGGGAGGGATAAGTATTGTCTAGACCCGTGTTTCCCAACGTGGGGCCCACGCCCCACAGGGGGCAATTTGATTTTTAAGGGGGGCAATTGGAAAATGGACTCATTCAGAGTTTAAGTTAACCATATTTCTATATTGTGGTTCACGAGCATGATACAAGTATAACAGATATAGCAACACGGATCGCAGCTAACTTCACTCCACTGTCGCGTATACGCCGTGACGTAATACGCGACAGTGGAGTGAAGTTAGCTGTTTGATCACTTTGTCGCGTCACCGTTACGTAGGGGGGCATAAGAATTTTAGAAAGGCTTAGGTGGGGCATAGCTCAAAAAACGTTGGGAAACACTGGTCTAGACTATTTTGATAGTTTTGGATAAAGATCTGCATTTTTTGACCCACCTCCTGGGTAAGTTAATTTTGTCTTTACCACTGGTTTATTTTTGAGTTTACTACCGGTTTCGAAGACGAGCGTCTTCATTGTCAGGTGAACATAAACTAAATTGCTAAAAATACATTTCCTGTACAAGTGTATATAATATAAGTCTAAATATCATCAACAACCAAACCAATTTTAATAATAGTCCTCAGCTTAATATGTTTCCTATTTAAAATCCACCCCCCTTGGATATCCAGACCCTGGCCTGCCCGAAAGATTCATTTTCATTTTAGTTTTTTTCCCCGCTCCATTCACCATTGAATCACATCTCTCCCCACTTCTCTCCCCCTACGTCGTTCCTCTTATATTATATACACTTGTACAGGAAATGTATTTTTAACAATTTAGTTTATCTTCACCTGACGATGAAGACGGTTGTCTTCGAAACCGGTGGTAAACCCAAAAATAAACCAGTGGTGAACACAAAAATATAAAATAAGTGTTTTATTTACTTATTTTTTCTTTTACACAAAACATGGCACCACAAAGTGAAACTATAGTCTCTTCGAAGATTCAAGAAAAAAGTTATTTTTATTTTCCTGACACTCAATACCCGGTATCTGGCATTTTCCTGACATTCAATACCCGATACCTGGCAATTTCCTGACACTCAATACCCGGTACCTGGCATTTTCCTGACACTCAATACCCGGTACCTGGTATTTTCCTGACACTCAATACCCGGTACCCGGAATTTTTCAGTACCGAGTACATCACTAGTTAAAAATATATCAGTCTTCCTATAAACACGCTTCACCTAACATATTAATGGAACAATTCAAACAACTTTTTTGTACTGTTGATAAATAAATATGGTAGTTGGGAGGATCCTTTACCTTGAGGAGGTGGCTGAGGTTCTGCGAGGTGAAGGCCACAGACTGCTCACTCAGCTGTATCAACTTCAGGTGCTTGTCGAAGAAGAGGCCGTTGCTGACGCCCACCTGCAAGAAAAGAAACACTTCAAATATCGGGTTGTCCAAAAAGTAATTTTGAAGACCAAATTCAAACGCAAAACTACACCAAATACTCGTGGACGACAGTTTTCCATATTTTCAGTGTCTCAGCAATCTCTCGCGTAGTAGAACACTGGATATCCTCGACTAAAGCCTCGATTAGGTCGTCATCAGCGGTAATCAGTCGTCATCAGCGGTAATCAGTCGTCATCAGCGGTAATCAGTCGTCATCAGTGGTAATCAGTCGTCAATAGTGGTTATCGTCATTGCTGGGCCTTTTGGGCGTTAATTTAGTTGGAAAGCGAAGCTGTACTGTGGAGTATTTTCAATCTTTCTTTCCTTCCGTCTCCTCTTAAGTGAGTGAACCGTTGCACACCAGCAAACTCACCGGCCACATCGCTGCACTGGATCCGATGACACATCTGAAGTGAGACGATCGGAGCACACCAGCATGTTTTTTTTTTAAAGAATATCTATGACCGAAGTCATAGGTATCCTTATACCATGCTAATAAACCGGACTCGATCGAGGAATTAGAAGACGAGCTATTGGCGATATACTCATACGGCCCCAAATGCCTGAAAAAGTGGTCCAAAATTGGACTGATCGGTTAAGGTACATAAGAGTCAGCCACGGTCAACATATAAATGAAACTGTCTTCAAACAATAATTGTTATTAAACAACCTATCAATTGAATTCAAACACACGGCCATTTCAATCATTTATATGTGTTTTATTTCAAAAACAAATCCTATCACACCCAAAAAAACACCCAATATATACATATATTCTTCTTACGGCCTCTATTTGTTCAAATTATTGGGTATATAAATTAGTTCGGTCCGTTTATTTGTGTTCAAAAATGTTTTTATTTCTAAACAAAATGAATGAACAGGTCAATTAAAGTATTGTCCATCGCTGGCTACTACTTTTTCTCATCTCTCAGGCAATTTTTGAATTCCATCTGGAAAAAATGACTCGTCTTTTGAGGCGATCCAAGTTTGGAGCCAATTTTCGGTTTCTACGAAAGAAGTGAACCGGTGACCTGCCAAATCGTGCTGCATCCTTCGGAACAACCAGTAAACAGAAGGAGCAATGTCCGAGGAATACGGCGGGTGCGGTAAAACATCCCATTTGAGCATTTCCAAATATTTTTTTTATGACTTTTGCGACATGAGGCCGAGCGTTGTCATGAAGAAAATTAACTTTAGCATGTCTTTGCTCATATTCCGGCCGTTTTTCTCGCAATGCACGGCTCAAACTAATTAATTGTAGCCGATACCGATCACCTGTAATGGAATGGCCAGATTTCAGCACCTCATAGTAAACAACACCCCTTTGGTCCCACCAGATACAGAGCATGATCTTCGAACCGTGTATGTTCGGTTTTGGTGTTGATGTTGAGGTCGATGGCAACGATTGACCGGGCTTAGCGTAGTATTTGTTCTTCTTGGGGTTATCGTAGAATATCCACTTCTCATCTCCAGTTACAATCCGATGCAAAAAACCTTTTCTTTGTTGCCTTTGAATCAGCTGCTCGCAAGTGAAAAATCGCCTTTCAACGTCTCTCGGTTTCAGTTCATAAGGCACCTAATTTCCATGTTTTTGAATCATTCCCATGGCTCTCAATCGTACGGAAACGGCTTGTTGAGTCACTCCCAATGATTCTGCAAGCTCCTCTTGCGTTTGACTCTGATCTTCTTCGAGTAATGCCTCTAATTCTTTGTCCTCGAATTTTTTTGGCTGTCCAGAGTGAGACTCGTCTTCGACGCTGAAATCTCCACCCTTGAAACGTCGAAACCATTCCCTACATGATTTATCAGTTGGAGCAGCGTCACCATAAACTTCGACAAGCATTCGATGGGCTTCAGCTGCATTTTTCTTCCAATTAAAGCGGAAAATTAAAACCTCCCGCAAATGCTGCTTGGTTAACACAAAATTCGACATTTTCAACACTACAAAACAAGATTTTTGCATGAAACTCAAAGCGATATAAACTGAATATTATTGGCAGATGTTTAACCTCTCTGAAACCGCCAAAATCGGCTGTCACTATGAACCATTCATAACAGCCAGAGCCATCTTTTGGAAACGGAATGAACTAATTTGTACTCCTAATACTTCGAAGGCAGACTCACCTTTCCGAAGGTCCGTGTCCTGGGCAGCTCAGGCCTGATGCACGCCCTGTCCAGTCTCTGTTCTGGTTTCCTTATCCAGTCGTCCCAGTACCTGGAAGACGTGATAATGTCACTTAATCGAGTGAAGAATATAGGAAGACAAAAGGGTGAACACCGCAAAGTAAAATTTTACATCTGTAGCGACATTTAAAAATAAAAAGACATCTAAAAAATGGTTAGGAAGACGAGATATCTCGTCCAATACATCTGTGCGTGCCACGCCAGAGACGAGATATCTCGTCCAATACATCTGTGCATGCCACGCCAGAGACGAGATATCTCGTCCAATACATCTGTGCATGCCACGCCAGAGACGAGATATCTCGTCAATACTTTGATACCTAATTGCTGCGTCACAACTAAATATTATTGACAAATTTATAAATCAGCACACGCACTGACATCTATCAAAATTATATACAAACATTTTATATTGTCTCAAATCATCTTTGAACAACTTATCGATATATTTCGAAGACAGTTCCACTTGACAGCTGTAGATGTCACAGTTCAGGGCTGTCCCTTTTTAAAGCTGTAGCCGAAAATCCTTACTTCTTTATTTATAAAGTTTGCGATCTTTGTTATTTTTATATGTTGTTTTTTTTTGTTGATAATTTCACCTTATTCTTTTTACCTCATCCCCCTTACTCACCAGATATCACCCCAAGCGACTATCATTTATTTCTGGCTTATCCGAATTTTTATCAGGGAAAAAATTAAACATAAAGTCGAAAAAGAAGTTTCCCGATTTTTTACACAAATGACACAAGGAAAATATAGCATTGATCAAAATAGAAAAATAGCTGTGGTTGATAATTAAGGAAAATAAAGCATAGATTAAAAAAGAAAAATGTTTTTTATTTGTAATGCTCCTGTGCAGCACCGATATAAAGACTGTAAAAAGACTGGTGGATGACTGCCGCTCAATTATAGGAGATTCCAGTTTGCTTCTTGTGTTTTCGGTGAAGAGATTCCTCATTGGCATGTAGAAGTTTGTCGAAATAAAAACATAGTCGACGTTCCAAAAGATGTTCATCAAGGGTCTTATGACAAGCCCATCGCTTAGCATAATCCCCTTGATTTGACCATGTATGCCGTCACGGCTTGCAAGCGCCACGCATACCACGCACAGTCCGCCCGTACGGGCTAGTCTGATCATCCATAGTGATAACCACGCATTAGGGACATTTGATTACAATAGTCACAAGCAATGGTAAAACACAGATGATACTTTACAATACAACAATATACAATACAATACAACAATATACAATAATTATTTGTAAACAATTTTACAAATTAAATTTCCAAATTTCTGTGATGTTCACTTCCGAATTGATGGACTGACCTGATACATATATGTATATATATATATTTCATGTATGATGTACGAAGCGTTTGTACTTACGATGCAGGCCACTTGGGCTGTAGCTCGTCCCACAGAGACCTCCGCAGCATCCAGCCCAGGCCGGGGAAGAAGTCGGATCGGTGTAGCAGTGAGGCCGCTGAAGTGTCCACCAATCCGGCTTTTCCATTGTCGTTCCATGCCGAGACGCACCTGCAAAGGGTTCAATGATTAACTACCATCATAAATACAATACCATCACGCCGTAGAGTGTCAGACTTTGCCAACATTTGCGGGACACATATAGTATCCTTGTCCTTTTCTACATCCGTACATCTTCTCATATACGTAGCTCCTACAATTTCTCAGATTTTTTACATATCCTTCTTTCGAAATATAATAAACTTGATCCAACCACACTTTCTTTCGTCTTCCTTTAAAATGTGATTAGTTTTGTCAATTTTATGCCAATTTTTTCTCAAAATGTAGTTAACAGCATAGATTCCACTAAAAAGACCAAAAAAATCATAGTGATTTTATTTATAAAATCACTGTATTTATACAACAGATAATTTGTATAAATACAGTGATTTTATTTATACTATGATATTTATTTGTATAAATAAAATCACTATTTATACAAATAAAAAAGTATTTCATTTGTATAAATACAGTAATTTTATTTATACAAATAGTGATTTTTGTTGCAAAATTTGAATTAAAATGTTAATTGTGAACATAAATACCATCCTGCCATGTCTCTTTCATGGAAAGCAGAGAGAACAGATCTCTGCACCATTCTATCCATGCACATATCTCCGTGGGCTAGTTGGTAAGACGCTTGTCTCCCAACCCGGAGGTTGCGTGTTCGATTCCTGTTGGAACCCTCAATTTTTTAAAAACGATTCCCGTCTGGTTTTCACTTAAGGCCTCTTAAATATCTTTATTTATTTAGCACTTTAATTGCAAATACAAATCTGGCAGGCTTATTGCCTCTTCCAACCAACCAGACAAAAGTAAATGAAGCAAGTTACATGGTTGCACAAATCATTCAAATGACTGTGGCGGTCGCTCACTCAGAACACTGTGGGCATTCATACATACGGCCAATGACCGATGAAATGACCTTCGCATTCCTCGATAAATCTAAATAGACGAGTCCGAAGTTCACCCGCCGGCCATTCAACCCATAGCCGAGCGGACCGCATTCCATACTAGAGAGAGAATGCACCACGGCTGTCTCGCCAGTTCCGTATTTGAATGATACCTACATACAACAATTAATCGTTTTGCATTCACAGAAACGAGACGTAGGCATATCGCGAGCGCATTCTCGCGCACATTCTAAAAATATATAAATACCTACGTTACTAATAAAATTCCTCTCTCTTTCCGCATTGCGATCTAACGTGTTTTATTTATCAACAAATCATCATCATCTCTTCCCTTAAGGACTAGCTCCTAAATGACTATCCATCGCCATGAAATCCATAAACACATACGTGAGCATATGCCCACGGACCCCACAAAGACGGACAATCACCCAAACATTCTTTTTCATATAAAGTGAGATATCATCAACCAAAAGGAAAAAAGAAAAGGAAGGGATGGTGGAGAGTAAGGAAAGGAAAAGAAAAATCAGGAATGAAACACGTTATTTTACTGACTAGAAATTAAGAGTTTTTTCAGTCAATTTTTAAAGCATGCCAAGGACGGAGACTTTCTGGTTGATTGGAAGATATTGTTACAGGGCAATAAGTCCGCCAGCTTGTACAGTATACAACAAAAGTGTAATACAATACAATATCTGTCATCTTGTACATATCCATACATCTCATAATACATGTAATTTATTTATTGCCTTATTCATTTTTAGATAGAGCAACCCTTAGAAAAGATCAAAATTCTATATAAAAAAAAAAAAAAATAAACACATTTCAAATAAAAATTGTACGACAGCGGATCACGGTTAATCCAAGCCTCGGATAATTGTGCCCTGGATAATTGGCGTTCTAATGTATCCCAAAGCAGGTAGAATGTTGGCTGGACCTTTCATAGCAGCTTAAAGGAAAAGTGTCTCACCATAATGTCGGGTCTTTTTGAAGAAGAGGATAAGTCCCGAGGAAGTATTCGAAGAAGTCCGGCGCTATGTCCAAATCATCTGGAAATTAAAAGCAAACCTTATTATTACACTTTCATTGTATACAGCAGAGGTCTCCAAACTGTTAAGTCTAAGGGCCACACTGACTCCTCCACTAAGTCCCAAGGGCCAAGACCTAGCTAGCTCATCATACCAACATACTGTAGTTTTGGATTACGCACACATTTTCATATTGGGACTACCCGGCGAGTGAGATATCTATGGCACAGGGTGCGGGGGTGGACTCCGCTCCGTTCTCAATTTCGGTTGGTATTTACAGGCAATTGTCAAGGACATTAAATTGCGGCGGAGATAGCCGATGCGCGTGCTGTGCGTTACGCATTGTTACGACCATTCTAAATGTATAGTAGTGACATCTTGCAGAGAGTAGAGAAGTTAAGTACAAGACGTGGCAATAAAAACAGCTGATTATTATTTTGTATGATTTACTTCGATTGTAAATTTTACAATGTAATCAAAATAAACTGTGATGGGCCAGATATTGGGCATATCCGGCCTACTACCGCGAGCCGGACTGGTGGTATTCGCGGTTGTCTTAGAAGCAAGGTGAAATTTGTCGAGCATTCTCTGAAGATCATCTTCGTTCTCCGCTAATATTGCAGAGTCGTCGGCATAACACACTATACCGTTTCCATTTCACATAAAAAATACAGCACGAACATACTACACAAGAGGATGAAGAGTAATCAGCTCACCTTCCACTATGATAGCCGCATCGTACCCCTTGGTGTAGAAGGTGTAGTTGAGGGCGAACCTGTAGTGGCGAGCGATGTGGAAATACCCGCGGAACTTCTTCTCCTTGGGCGGGACCGGGATGTCCGACAGGTCTGGCTGCTGTACCACGGACACTACATTCTCCGGGACCGAGGCGTACGTCTTGATCACTTCGTACGTCTGCTCGTGGTTGCAGTCCTGGTTAGGGGGAGATAAATGAAATATTAATATTTATTTTTAATATCTGTACCATGTTGTTTGACCTACTTCAGAAGGCTTTCTGTTCCAGTAAGCATGGACACGGTATATTCACAACTGCAGTGACCTTTCCTTACCCTATAGAACGTCTATGAGGAGAGTCAACATTGTCATTTGTTTTATCAAACACTGTTTATTCCACTTCTTTGTAATAGTATAACCCTACCGGTTTCAAGGTGCACACCTCATCTTCAGGGGCGCACAAACAAGGCTCCAATTTATTTCCGTCTTGTTTGTGCTCCCCTGAAGATGAGGTGAAAGCCTTGAAACCGGTAGGATTATACCGTTACAAATAAGTGGAATAAAAAGTGTTTGATAAAATAAATTACAATGTATTTAATATATTGTAATTTGTTTTATCAAACACTGTTTATTCCACATTTTTGTAATGGTATAACCCTACCGGTTTCAAAGCTTTCCCCTCATCATCAGGGGAGCACAAACAAGACTGAATTCTGTTCGAACTGGTACCGAGATACACGCTTCTAACGGTAAACATTCGGGTTGGGGACTGCGGATTGAGGGAGGCATGGGACGACCTCGACAAGCAGCGGAAAGATTCTTGGGATATTTGTGTTTGCCAGATGTTCACCTTGATGCACTGACTTAGACATTTGTAGGGCCTCCAATCTGTCCAATTTATTTCCGTTACTACTGATATGTAAGAATTTGGGATCATCGATAGAAAATGTATGGTTTTCATGGTGACAATGATTAGCCATTTCAGAATAAATTAGAAGATTTGTTAAGGCGGATTTGTGTTCACGCAATTTCTTTTCAAAGGATCTTCCTGTCTTTCCTATATAGAAATTATCACAGTCAGCACATAAAAAAAGTTTAGAAACTTATAAAAGAGTCAGTGCATCGAGGTGAACATCTGGCAAACACATATATTCCAAGAATCTCTCCGCTGCTTGCCGAGGTCGTCCCATGCCTCCATCAACCCCCAGTCTCCAACCTGAATGTCCCAAACTGTTAGAAACGTGTACCTCGATACAGTTCGAACAGAATTCAGTCTTATTTGTGCTCCCCTGATGATGTGGTGAAAACCTTAAAACAGGTAGGGTTATACCGTTACATAAAGTAGAATAAACAGTGTTTGATAAAACAAATTACAATGTCTTTAACCTTTCCTTCCCTGTGTTGGGTATCTTCTACACGTTGCTTCTAATAACCATCAATATCTCTATACATATTATAAATACAAGGTTAAGATTTTAGGTATTCCTCCATAATATATTTACGCATTGATTTAAAAAATAATATTAATAATAATCAGAATTTATCGACTACATCGAGGTGTTTTGTAAAGATCGAAAACAAATTCGCATTTAAACGCTGCGAGTGCCTTGTCTTGACGATAGGTGAATAGTATGCGGGAAGCGCGACACTATATTCGCATCTCACTCTTGCATACTAGACTGAATTGCGAGGAGCTGAATTTTCTCAATGTCGCAAGTAAAGGCGTATACGCCGGGGTATGCGACTGACGTTCCGCGCCACTAGTAGCTTCTAGGCTTGCAAATATTAAGCAATACCAACTGCCAATTGCCTAGTATTAAGCAATACCAACTGCAAGGTGGACAGATCGTTGGAATGCTTTGTAAAGGAAGATAGACATCATCCGACACTCTCCGTGGAGATCCAGGTGAGATGCGTGGGCCGTGGGAGGGGTCGCAAGTATCGCCCTTCGCCACCCAGGGCTCCTCCCCCCTTCCCACGCAACTCCCGCCCTACATATAACTACCAAAAGGCAAATTTTTTACTCTTAAAGAATATTTTACTACACTTCGACTGGAACACCCTGTATAGCATAGATAATATTGACGAAGCCGTAGAGTACTTCCATAGTGTCATTTACGGAACGCTAGATATCTGCGTCCCACAGAAACATAATCTACCAAATTTGCCCAACTATCCAGTTTGGTTCAATGTCGATATAATCCGAGATCTCAAAAATAAAAACAAACTTCACAACAATTATCTTCAAAGCAGAAACCAGGCTGATTACTTAGAATACTCGAGGCTGAGAGCCAAATTAAAAACTCAAATAAAACAATCGCGCCATGAGTATTTAGCCAAGATAGAGACCGACATCCGAGGAAACCCTTCGAATCTTTGGAATCATGTAAAAAATAGAAAAACGAATAAAACTAGCTTCAAATCTATGAAACTGGGAGACAGTATAACCGAAGACTCCCAAAAGATTGCAGAAAACTTTGCACAATATTTTCAATCAGTTTACCTAGATTCAGCGGCCAAATATGACACAAAAAATATTTTAAACAGTTCGTCAGACAGCAGAAGCATATCGCTCCATTCCATTTCTAAGGAAGAAGTGCTGAAAAGCATAAACTCCTTGCAAACCGACAAAGCAATCGGACCAGATGGGTTATCAGCCGACATTTTCAAAGTCTGTGCGAAATACGTGTGTGATCCCATCTGCTACATATTTAACTTGAGCATAAATACCAATACATTTCCCGTAAGCTGGAAGACAACCAGGGTCTGCCCTATCTTCAAATCGGGAGACCCGTTAGACTCTCATAATTACAGACCTGTAGCTGTTCTCTCTTTGCTTCCAAAAATTTTCGAAACTGTACTGTGCAACCAATTGACCCACCAAGTATCAACAAGACTTATTGGAAACCAGCATGGCTTTTTGCCAAAACGATCGACTGTTACTAATCTTCTCTCTCTCACACAACAGATTGCGTCAAACTTAGACGAACTTTCACAAACGGACGTAATATATACAGACTTTCAGAAAGCTTTCGACAAAGTTGATCACGATATATTACTTAAGAAAATGCACAAACTTGGCTTCAGCGATAATCTAATTGGATTATTTGCATCTTACCTAAAAGAAAGATCTCAATACGTAACAATCCGTAACAAGTCTTCTGTGGAATTTATCGCAAGATCTGGTATACCACAAGGATCCAATTTAGGTCCCCTACTATTCCTCATATTAATAGACGACATTCAAAATTCCATAAGTCACTCGACATGTTTATTGTTCGCTGACGACTTGAAAATATTCAAAAAGATCAATTCACCTCAGGACTGTGCACAGTTACAAAAGGACCTAGACTCCCTAGTCTCCTGGAGTGAGCAAAATCATCTTCTGTTCAACATTAAGAAATGTGTCTGTGTATCTTATAGTCGATCGTTTTCACCAATCCACCATCAGTATACTATACAGGGAGTGGCACTAAACAGAGTTTCTGAATTCAAGGATTTGGGCGTAACCTTCGATGTTGGACTCACGTTCGCTAACCATGTCTCACGTTTGATATCGGACTGTTACAAATTACTCGGTTTTGTAATGAGAATATCAAGAGAATTTAACAGCACCGATATCCTCCGAAACTTATATAATTATCTAATTAGAACCAAATTAGAATATGCATCTACGGTTTGGGCTCCTCACCAGCTCAAATACAAAAACAATATAGAACAAATACAAAAAAAATTCCTCAGATATCTATGGTACAGAACAAAGGGCGATTACCCAAAATATGCTCACCATGCCGAACTTCTCACGGTGTGTAACTATAGAAGCCTCGAAACAAGAAGGCAAGAATCCATTGCGATATTCCTAATAAAGGTTTTCCAAGGTTCCTTTAACTGTCCCGCGATTCTAGAAGCACTAAGTTTATATGTACCCAATAAATATATCCGTGCAAGGAATCACCCTCTGTTCTACATACCAACTTACAGGACGAATATCATGGCTAAACACTCAGTCACCCGTGGTATAGAGATATTGAACCAACTGAATGACACGGTTGATATATTCTCGGTACCGTCTAGCAGTATGAGAAGAATCCTGGCTGATATTATTCCTAACGAATAAGCTAACGCTAGAAGCAAACCCTCTTTGTGTAACAGGAGAAATCCGTGCAAAGTGGATAAAAAAAAAAAAAAAAAAAAAAAATAGGTTAGACGTACGCCCGTTCCGTGAGAAGAGATGGTTTTTTAATGTTTTCAGCAAATAAATCTCAATTATTATACTTTTTAACTTCAATTATAATTAATTAAGGGTATTATCTATGAATGTTCTTATTTTTCCGATTTAAAATCGCTAATTTTTGATTGCGTGTTCACTACCCAACACCGTAACACGCGTATTATTTTTATCACCGTAAGGGAAGGGTTAAACCTCCACAATGTTAATGCCTTAACTATAAATGATATTAACACAAAACGCAGGTGCAAGATTCAAGCAAATCAGAGATATACGGCGCTAACAAGAGCAACTTTCCTATTTGTGATGCATCTATTGACAAATTATACAACTAAAATCTGTCAGTCGGTAAAGTAGATATTCTCATATTTCATTTTTAAAACACAATTCATTTCACTTTTTCAATTGAACTAGGGAAAGCCTTGAAACGGATAGGGTTATACCGTTACATATAGTGCAATAAACAGTGTTTGATAAAACAATGTATTGGGTTGATGCAAAAGTTATGACCGTGTTTTATGATCCCAGGTAAAAAAATTCCCAGGTGAGAAATGATGAATAGTATCTTCTTTTAAATGATTCCATTGTATAAAGGATGCTTTCCCTCTACTTTCTATTCAGTTTTGGCCTGGCCAGAGTACAGTGAAGAGCCCTTGTATTTTTTCAAAATGTCGGTCGATAAAGTGCATTTACGTCATTGTTTACTTTATGAATTCCGTAAAAACAATACCGCGAGTGTGGCAACCAAAAACATTTGCGAAGTGTATGGAGCAGATGTCATCAAAGTTCGACAGGTACGAAGATCGTTTACAAAATTCCAATCTGGGGATTTTTCACTAATTAATAAACCACGTACCGGGCGGCCATTGAAGTCTGATGACGACAAGTTAAAAGTCATAATTGACACCAATCCACGTCTAACCACCAGGGAGATCGCGTCGATGATGGGAGTCAACCAAACAACCGTATAAAGACATTTGAAGCGTATGGGGATGGTTTCGCGGTACGACGTTTGGATACCTCATCAATTGTCGGCTGCCAATTTATTGGATCGTGTTTCAACGTGCGTTGCTTTGAGTGCGAGACAAAAACATGAACCTTTTTTGCATCGTTTGATAACGGGAGATGAGAAATGGGTCGTGTACAACAACGTGACAAGAAAAAGACATTGGGCTATACCTGGACAAGCCCCATTAACAACTTCGAAGGCCAAAATCCATAAAAAAAAGTTATGCTTTGTGTTTGGTAGGATTGTAAGGGTATTGTGTATTTTGAACTCTCGGAACGCAATCAGACAATTACAGCAGAATGATATTGTCAGCAATTATCCAAATTGAACATCGCCCTTCAAAAGGATAGACCAGAATTTGTAAACAGAAAAGGGGTAGTGTTTCATCACGACAACGCACGACCACATGTGGCTATGATGACCCAACACAAGCTGAATGAGTTGAATCGGGATGTTATCAAGCATCCACCGTATTCTCCAGATCTTGCTCCTTCCGATTTTCATTTATTCCGATCACTGCAAAAATTTTTAAAAGTTAAAAAATTTGATACAATAGAGCAAGTAAAAACATCCCTTACTACATTTTAAGCATCAAAATCCACGTAATTTTACACTAATGGTATTAATAAGTCGATAGAAAGATGGGAGAAGGTTATAAGAACTGATGTAAATTATATAATTGATTAAATAAATAATACAAATCTAAAAAAAAAATGTTTAATTGTATATGCAAAAAACGGTCATAACTTTTGCATCAATCCAATATTTAATATATTTTTATTTGTTTAATCCAACATTGTTTATTCCGCTTTTATGCCTTAACTATAAATAATATAGCTATATTATTTGTAGGTATATTATTTATAGTATAGAATATTATCATTGTAATGTGCGTACGAAATTCGTAAAACGTCAATTACCTGACTGACAATAATGGGGAACTGAACTGCGTTGGGGCGATACTTGAGCAGCTGGTCGAGGCAGCGTTTCACCGTGATCCGGTTGCAGGCCAGCACCAGCACCGGCAGTACCACTCCCCCGGATCCCTCCTCCTGCTGGGCTGCAAATTGGAAATCATAGATAGTCAGTTCATTTATTCATCTATGTACCAGACAGGTACAAAGACTGTAGAATAGGCGGATGGTTGCTGCAGTGCATTGTTATTCTTTCGGTCAATGCGCCTCTGAACTTGTGGGCGGAGCTTGTTTCCGGGTATTCAGCGCGCTGCCCAGATCGGTTCCAGGGACGGACTCGTGACGATAATTCCGGCGAAAACGAAGAGATGAAGCGAAGACAGTTGCAGATTAGAGATTCCTCTGTAGATCTCGGAGAAGGGTGAAGAAGTAAAACACGAAGTCAGTCCAGTGAAGAGAAGTATATTTTCAGCAGATTTGGGGCCTTATATGAACGGTTAACCGGCCACAGTAAGCCCTCGCGTCCCGCAATTTTCTAGGACGTCTGGTCAGGGATGTACTGTGGCGGCCACCGCTCATATCGAGCAGTTACATTACGGTCGCGTTTGCGTCCGGGTTCAAACAAACATAAAATATTCCTTCTTTCCTGAAGGAATATTTCGACATATTACATACATTTTGAAATATAAACAATTTAACAGTGTTTCTTATATCAGACATTTAAATATACAACATATTATTAAGAGCAAAACAGCATAGATTCATAACATACATGAAGTTTATATTATTATAACAGAGTTCATACATAGTTTATATCTAAGAGTATTTAGGTGAATTTGCCTCCAGATCGTCTATATCATTATACCATTATACCACATACACACACTATATCATTATACCACATACACACACAAGGGTGACGGCATACGTCCGATACAATCTATTTATTTCCCGTACGGCAGTTTGGCGATTACATTTTAACGCAGAAGCACAGGTTTCCTAAATATTTTTTTATCCACTGCACGAATTTCTCCTGCTACACAGAGGGTCTGCTTCTAACGTTAGCTTATTCGTTAGGAAGAATATCAGCCAGGATTCTTCTCATACTGCTAGACGGTGCCGAGACTATATCCACATTGTCACTCAGTTGGTTCAATATCTCTATACCACGCGTGACTGAGTGTCTAGCCATGATATTCCTTCTGTAAGTTGGTACGTATTATAGAACAGAGGGTGATTCCTTGTCTTGCACGGCTATATTTATTGGGTACCTACATATAAACTTAGTGCTTCTAGAATCGCGGGACAGTTAAAGCAACCTTTATTAGGAATATCGCAATGGATTCTTGCCTTCTAGCTTCGAGGGTGATTCCTTGAACGGCTATATTTATTAGGGACATATAAACTTAGTGCGTCTAGAATCGGGACAGTTAAAGCTTCTTCTTCTTCTTAAACTTTCTATAGACTCAAGAGTCTGTTACTGCAGGATTGTCCTCCTGTGGTGCTGAGCTCCAGCTATCTCTCCATCGTTTCAGGGTTCCTGGTGGACACCATCCATCCGGCACCCCATGCAGAGCTATGTATGGGATTCTTGTGGAATTCATTCTCTGTACATGTTGGTATCAGTATCGTCGACACTGTCGTCCCCATCTGACCACATCCTGGACCTCACAGACCTCTCGGATTGTGGTGTTCCTTACACGATCACGCAAAGTCTTCCCAGCATCGCGCACGTAGAGTTCTCATTTCCGTTGTCCTTAGCATACTTTTTGTCCTGACAGTGTCCACCCTCGCTTCGATGCCATATGTGAGGATAGGTCGCACACAGGTCTTATAAATGCGCACCTCGCTATCCGTTCTCATATCTTTATTCCTCCATATGACATCTCTCACAGTTAAAGCCACCTTGAAAAATCTTCAGTAGGAATATCGCAATGGATTCTTGCCTTTTTATTTCGAGGCTTCTATAGTTACCGTGAGAAGTTCGACATGGTGAGCATATTTAGGGTAATCCCCCTTTGTTCTGTACCAAAGATATCTGAGAAATATTTTTCGTATTTGTTCTATATTGTTTTTATATTTGAGCTGATGAGGTGCCCAAACCGTAGATGCATATTCTAATTTGGTTCTAATTAGATAATTATATAAGTTTCTCAGGATATCGGTGCTGTTAAATTCTCTTGATATTCTCATTATAAAACCGAGTAGTTTGTAACAGTCCGATATCAAACGTGAGACATGGTTAACGAACGTGAGTCCGACATCAAAGGTTACGCCCAAATCTTTGAATTCAGAAACTCTGTTTAATGCTATAGTATACTGATGGTGGGTTTTCATTTTGAAAGTTTATATAAATATTTAGTAAATTGCACGAGAGATGAGAAAAGAAAGATCTAAGAATGAATGTTGCAATATCTAAAGTCGTTGTTGCTGGGCATCGTAGTCGAGGATCTCGCCACTCCCACGTCAATCTTGAGCTGCTCTTCCACGTAGATCGTGTGATCTTCTGTGAGGAAACAGCCCGATCCTAGATGCGCACTCCCTCCCGCAAATGCCACAGACATGTGGACCCTGCTGAGTCGTCTGGCAATGCTGATGCATGTTCTCAAGCTGACTGTTTCTCACACATCTAGCCGTTGAGACGCCATCACACGCCTGAGAAATCTGTTGTCGGATTGGGAGCAATCTGGCTTTCTACCCTTCACGGTCCCTGAGTAGAGAGAAGTAGAAATTTGAG